>VZRV01005199.1:864304-1028617 GCA_013398115.1 Falcunculus frontatus
AGTGGGATCGGGGGGTGGGTGGGAATAGGAAGAGGGGGGTAAGAGAGAAGGGGGAAATGCAGCAATTTAATCCCCTGGTTTATTGCTCGTGCTTGTTGAAGCCGCGCACGCAAACAAGCCGGGCTTCTACCCCCTGCAAAACCTTGCAAACTTTTATAGCTTCTTTTAATTGCTGCAGGAGGAGGGACAAATGCAATGAAAATATTGAGCAGTGTTTGGTGCTTTCCTATCTCTCTCGTTTATTGCCTGTGGTATCCGGATGGGTACTGTGCCCCTGAAATTACATAATTTTATAAATATATAAAGCAACAGCGGGAGTATTGGGATTCAAGGGAACAAACTTTTAAAGCTGCAGTGTCCTTCCTCCCCCCCTTTTTTCTCCTCCTCGTCTGTCTCCTTTTGACAGTTTCTCAACTGGTGTGCTGTGGCTTGTTGTGAATGGGGGATCTGTGATTAAACAGGAGATTTGCGGTTTGCGGGTGACTTATTCACTCTCTTGCGCGCTGTTTTCCCTTAATTCATTTAAGTGTATCTTAAAAATGATTTCATCGCGGAGCGGATGATCTCGTAGCTGCTGTTGTTGAAGGTGCACAACTTCGCAGAGGGTCTCTGTGCGCGCGGGGATTCTCTTATCGCTCCCCGCCGGCCCCCGAATAAAACGCTGCAAACAAACGAGCCCCCCTTTTCTGCCGCCAGCTGTCAAAGCCCCCTCCTGCCTCAGGTCGCGTCTCGGAGTCGTGCGGGTCAGCTCTGAAGGTGCTCAGGGCGGTTGAAGTTTGGCGTCATCGCGGTAGCGCCCGAGCCGCGCCGGCGGCGGGAGGGCTGCGCGCTGCCGGGCGGAGCGGTGCGGAGCCGTGCGGGGCGGGCTGCTCCCGCCGCGGGCACGGACAGGGGCCCGGCTTCAAACACCGCCGGAGTTTGCCGAGACGTGCGAGAGGGAGGAGGCTGCGGCTTTAATTACTTGTAAATAATTTATGAAGCGTTGCTCCTACAAGAGGGGGGAGCGCGCTAGAGAGGCTTCGCTCGGTAAAATCCCTGGGTGATGGGTAAAAATGAATTAAATAACGCTATGTAATAATACACACGGCTGTTGAAAGAAATGACGGGCGGAGAAAAGTACGTGCCCGGCGGGAGCGCAGCCCCCTCGGCGGCCGCCGGCGGGGCTGGGGCAGCGATGCCCGGCCGCCGGCGGTGGGGAGACCGTCTCTCCTCGGACGGAGGGGGTTTGGGTTGTAGGTTGGAATATGGCTGATCATGTGTTGGCTTGTGTTTTACAGTATTTTTCCCCTTTTGGCCACACCCCCCCTTCCCAGGCAGCTTCCCACTCAGGGAATCCGCGTACAGTAAAAGCCATCGAGATGACACACGCCGAAACATTTAATTAGAGGCGATTTGCGAGCAGGGAGCGCGCCGTTCGGCGGATGCCGAGGCGAGGAGGAGCGGGCTCGGCCGGAGGAGGCCGGGTGGCCACGGGCGTGTGCGCAGGGAGCGTTTGGCTGCGCGGGGTATATTTAGAGCTTGCGAGAGTGGATTTGGAATGCAAGCGCCTTATGTAACGAGGTTAATCAGAAACACTGGAGAAAATTTCCTTAATTTGTCGGGGAGTTTTCTGGATGTTTGCGGAGCCGGCCGTAGTTCGCGGGTGTTACACAACGCCCCCCCCTCCCGGCTCTCCGGCCCAGCGCTCCGGCGGCGCGGGCAGATGGTGCTGCCGGGGAGCGGGGCCGGCGGGAGGGAGCCGGCAGCCGGCTCCGCCGCGCTTGGGGAGGGGGGCAACTTTGGGATCCCATAAATTATGTAACACTCGGCTGTCGCTTCTGTATGGATGCGAAAAGGAGAGGGGGGTGCTGGGAAGCCCGGGCGGCTCCGGCGGTGAGGGTGTTTTCTTGGCGGTCCCGAATTGTTTGGGCTCTGGTACTGCTAACCTGCTGACCCACATGTCCCTCCTCCCCCGGGACTCGCTGGGGAAGGGGGAGGGGGCCAGGCACTCCGGGCACACGCTGCCACTCGCCCGGGCTCCCAGTCGCCGCACGCAGGCAGGCACTGCGTTATGTAACAGTCTGAGTGGGAAAGCGAAGGTCAGTGATGGAGGCATCCCCGGCAACACAATGGCCAAAGCCCTGCGCGCCGGGGCTTTGCAGGCTGTAAAGCGAAATAAAGCTCGCGGCAGTAATTGGCGTGTGGTTTGGAAGGGCTTGGGAAGGGAGAGGAGAGAAGGAAAAGGAGAGTGGCAGGGATTTGGGGAAAAAAAAAAAAGTGTTTGGGTTTTTTCGGATGATGTAATGGAGTTGGCAGAAAATACAAGTCTACTCCTAGAGTGCAAACAGTAAGAGAATTGGAGCTGGCATTCTGTGCTAATGTTGCATAAATTAGCGTATTGGAAGTAAATTGACCTATACAATACACACCAGCTGATTGTGCCTTCCTAATAGTTAAAACCTGGAGATACAGAACCACACAGGAAAACATGACAATGACAACATTTTGGCCTCCTTGAAGTCAGGACTTGATGGATGGATTAGGTGTTAGGGGTCCCTGTAGACTTGTAGGTTTGGGGTGTTTTTTTTATTATTATTTTTTTAAGCTATTGAAATAGTACTTGATTTCTTGCCTTTTTTGTTTTTAATGGTGCTTTATATCTTATGGCAACAATGTGACCTTAATGTGCGGCTAGTATAGGTGAAATTATTTTTAGAACTGCTACCTTATAAGCTCATATGTTAAGCTGTGTATTGAGTTCAAAGATTTTCCTGTTTGGGTTGCAATTCTGCCATGTGTTGTAAGCAAGCAGCTCTGGACTCTCATGCGACCTATGTTGAGGAGAGAGACAAATACATAGATGCTTAGGTATATGTACACATTCGTACACCTCTCTAACTGTAACAATTCTTATTTTTTGACTTGGCAGACACTACAAATACTTGTTTCATATCCTTTTTTTTCATAGCTGCACATGCTGCAAAGCTGCTTTGGTACTTCAGGGTTTATAATAACCAGGGTACATAAGGAATGAAGAAAACAAAATTGAAGAGAGGACTGTTGATGGAGAAGTGGGAAAAGTCTGCTGTGGAACAAATTCTTAAGTGAAGTTTTAGTTATTATAATGCTATCATTTCAAAATATTTTATTGCTTCATATGCAAACCTGTTTGTACCGCCAGATCCTTACATAACTTGGTTTTTATTTTGCAGACGTTATGCTGGTTTTGTTGCTGTGTAGAACACTTAACTTGAAAACATAAATTCTGAGTTACCAAAAGCACCTTTCAAATGGGGAGTTGTTACCTGATATATTTAGTATGTGGGGGCATGCATGCATACTTGCATGCTTCGAGAAATTCCCTGCGGTCTGGTATTAAAACTGATTGTTAGAAAATTGTCACCATACTGGAAAAAGCAGGAAATGGATAAAAAGCCTGGTTTTCCCCCAGAGGGATGTTTTTACTGCTGACAGTAATGGTTAAGATTTTCTGAAGACCAATCACTGACCAGCAGGTTGAATTTCAGTCTGAGAGTGTGTGTGTGTGTGTTCTGCAACAAGGGTTTGTGGTTTGCCATGCTTGGTAGAAGGAATGCTTCCCTTGCCAGCTCTGGCCCTGGACTGTGGCTTTTATTGCCATTTATTTCACTTTGCAGGCTTTGACGTCCATGGAGGTCTACCCATGCTGCAGTCTAAGGCTTAATATTCTATTAGTCCCCCTAGAAATAGTTGTAATTGAATAAACTGTATTTTAGTAGAGATCTGCTGTCTCATTAAAAAGCAAAAGTACATAAAAAGCTTTTAAATCTGATAAAAAATGCTCAGTTTGTTTGGAACTGAGCTCTTGGTCTCAGAGGTAAGTCAAGAGAGGATGTCTCACTGAAAAATATTTAAGACGGCTCTTACATCACTGGATGATGCTATATGCAAGTATTTTTATGGTGCTTGATATTTAATAGCAGAAAGCTGCAGCTATGTAGGCACTTGTTCTTCTTTTCTTGCTGTTGAGGTTCTGAGCGTATTTGCTGTTTTCCAGAACCCTTTGGAATTTTTTATCATGTTGTCTGTTTATCCTGATCCTGTCTCTACTGGTAGATTGTGGCATGTTGCTTTTGTGCTTTATTTTAATTTGGGTGATGCTCCACAAGTAGAGATGTGACATCATTAATAGTGACAACAATAAGATTGTGATGTTCTTTTCTTTAAAAGTACTTTTTTTGTTGTGGTTTTTTGGTTTTTGGTTTTTGGTTGGTTTTTTTTTTTTTATTTTATTTTTTTCTGGATTTAGACTATTCTACAGAGCACAGTTACAATACGAAATTTTGTGGGTTGTTTTCAGGAGGACTCTTTGAATTTTATGAATTTGGGTGTTTTCTGCAGATTCCTTTTTGTCATCATTGAGGACTGTTCTGCATGCACCGCTGATTTAGTCCTATTTTGGTAGATGATATGTGCTTTGAATCCTTTAAAGTACAGCATTGTTTTAAATGTTTGTAGCACTGGAGCAATAATAGCAGCAGTATGTTGTTCTCCTAGGAACAATGCAGTTCTCTTATTTCAATAAACCGTAACCTATTCTCTTATTTTATTTGCTTGAGAAACATCTCAGGAGCTCATAAACCAGTATGTAAATACTGTTATCATTCAACCAAATGCTGTAATTTTACTAAATAAAGAACATGTTTTGTAATGGAGATTAACGGGCTGTGTGACAATTTCAGTTTTGGGTGTAGCACTGCATCTGAAAGGAAAGGGCAATTTCAGCTTTGGGAGGTTGTCTTTTTTTTTTTCTTTCTGATATTTGTTTTTTAAGCTACAAAAATGTGTGTTGGGGAAAATCTGAAATGACTCAGTCGATTTTGTTGGATTTAATCTGAGAGCTGTCCCCGTGAAAAAGGGAAAGGGGAAAAAACCCAACCTCATTTTCAATTACTGTGATATCTGTATCACTCTTGAAATTAATTTGTGAATAGGTGATCCATTCTTTACTGAAATACTTTTAAGAGCATGTTTTCAGTGACACACAGTTGTAGGAACAGATACTAAAAAAATGAAAAAAAATTTAAATTGGAGGTATATCTAAATGCAGTGGCAAGTGTGGGTGCTGTGTAAGTCAGGGATTGTTTACAGGCTCCGTGCTCGCTGCTGCACAGGGAGCAGAGGGGCTGCAGTGGCAGCAGCAGCTGCTGTCACACAGCTGTAGAAGGCAGGGAAGGGAAAGGGGAGCGCTGGGCCCTGGTAGTTTACGGGAGCTGTCAAAATGCAACAATGCACTTGACTCGGGGCCTTCCATTCCCGTGCTGTAGGCACTTGTCACCACCTCAGCTGTCTGTCCATCCCAGACGGTTTGGCAAGAGGCTGCCTGTCAGCCCAGGGCCTTTGGGTGGGATGCTGGAGTGGGGAGCAGTGTCTGCTTCTCAAGAGGAGCTGAATTCTTTTTCTCTGTCACACTTTTACCTGGACCTGAGCTTGCTGTGGAGGTTCTGTAGTTTTCTGTGGCTTTGGCAGAAGGGGAAGTTCTGGTGGGTAAAGTGTTGAAGAAGCTTCCTGAATGTGTGGAAGCATCCGCATTTCATATGCAGATTTCTGCTATCTTGTT
Source organism: Falcunculus frontatus (assembly GCA_013398115.1). NCBI lineage: Eukaryota > Metazoa > Chordata > Aves > Passeriformes > Falcunculus > Falcunculus frontatus. The sequence goes on from VZRV01005199.1 coordinate 869,883, forward strand.
TTCTTTGACTTTTTTTTCAAGTATCTTGTGTTTCACCTATTGCTGAGGCTGTCTTTGTAGCCCTGATAACCACTTCTGGAGATGTACTTTACATAGCTGTTGGTTTTATATATACTCACAGCTGACAGACAGTTCATGCATCCTTACCTGCACAGATTCTTACAGACACATAGAGGAGGACCCTGCAGAGCAGAGCCTGAATCCCCTACTGTCACCAGATCCATGTTGCACATTTGGTGTCAGAAACAGATCACACTTCATTTTTAGGATTGTTTTTTTTGGCCCCAGTGTTCTGAAAGGAGGCTCTTCTACAGCTTTGTTGTTCTGATGATTAGAAACCTTTTCACTTCTCACTCACCATGTTCATGATCACTTAGCTCACTTGCTTCTTTAATTATTTTCTCTAAAACCTCCTTGGACTGAAAATGAAGAAGAGCCTGGTATTTTATTTTGTGATAGCTGAACTAACAGTGAGCTCTGTTCTATGACTCACAGTTTAGCACTTCGGCATATCTGTTGTAGATGGTCTGTGCTGATAGAAACATGAGAACAGCTTGGGCTGTGTGTCATGAGGAGTTAATTGTCTAATTTCTTGAATATAAAGGTTGTGAATTATTCTTCATACCGTTATCTGAAGTCTCATCTAGGTATGTTTCATTCTTGGCAACAACTGAGCTCCTCAGAGACTAAGTGTATTGGGGTGTGTATTTTCATGAAGAAATTGTGGGGCTTATTTTACAGCAGTTTAATCTTAGAGTTTAGCCTCATTGCACTGTTCATTTGGAAGGATCCCCAGGTGTTTTAAACACTATCGGGAGCCATTTTGCTTATTACTGAAATCCAGCCACTTCTTGTGTGGAATCTGACAGCTGTTTAATGGTGCTCAGCCATGCTAAGCAGATCAGAACGGAAAGTGAAGAATACCATACCTGATTGGAACACTCAGAGGGATTTTGGATACAGATAATATAATTATCTGCATTGGAATTGGGTCAAACAGCTCTATTCCTGTAGAAAATTACTAGATATTTTCAGTGACAGTGTATGGTCAAGAAATTGGTTTGAAATACCTTCCTGAAAATGATACCCCCAGCAGTGAGATAATCGAAGATCCTGCTGCTTACCGTATTGTGATCACCAGTTGCAGAATGATCAATGTTTTCTTCAGGTATTTCTGGATGTATTAATTGTTTGGTCCCTTGCTGGTATGTGAAATCTTATAAACCAGGGGGGATGCCTGGGATGTTGCAGGTCTTGCTTTGTAAAGCAAATTTCTTTACTGTTGAGTTCCTTAAATAGTGGGTTGCTGTCTGTGAAATGGGCTCATATTCACAGAGGTTTTAAAAATGGTTCTAGGGGATCTCATGACACTAAGCCAGTAGGGAAGGGGGGAAGTGAGTGTCACAGCCTTGTCAGGATATTGGTGACTGTGGGGAAAATACAGCTCTTTTCCAGTTGTCTTCAATTTCACTTCCATATAATCCAGCAAAACAGAGTATAAACAGAAGATCTGCAAAGGAACAGAAGTCAAAATTCATGATCGACTGAATGTACATAAATGTCCTAGTAATAATGACCAACTGCAGAGTCTTTCATTTGTAATTTAATCTAATAATTTCCATGCACTTCTAAAGGAACACACTATGAAGCTGGCAACTTCTGAGAAATTGCTGTGCTGTTACGAACAGCATTTGAGCTGGCATTATAACAGCATGATAGATAGCGAGATGGAGAACAAAGTTAGTGTGGAAACCGAGCTGAGAGAAATTGCCAGCAGAATGTGAGAAAGCAGAGTTGGATTATGATAACCTCCCTCGTAGAAACAAATTAAACCGTTTTTAAAGGCTTTGTTGATTTTTAGTTTGTAGTTGTACTATGTATTTACTTCACATGGGTGCAGGAGATTAATGAGGCAGGTGTAGTGATCATGGGGTGAAAAACTGTGGTGCTGCTGTTCTTTTTAAATGTTTCATTTCATACAGACTGTGGGATATTTACAGCATTAATTAACAATATGTCTGTGTGCTTTAATTCTGCAACTGTTCAAATGGATTGAAAGTGTTTAATATGCAGAGATGATGGAAATTACAACTCCTAGAAGGAGGTTGGACAGAGAACCCCCTCTGCTTTTTTTTTTTTTTTTTATTACTCTTACAAATATCTTTTAAAATGGCATGCTTGTCCAAAGAGGTGGTTTGTGTGAAGAGTGGGGAATATACGGCCAGGAACTCTGCAGCTGGTTTTGACAATATGGCTGAAAGAAGACAGAAGGAAAAACAAAAATCAAACCCCGGAGATAGACCAAATAGCCAAGTGCTGTTGAGTTTGCATCAAATAGCATTGCCAGCTCCTGGCCTGTGAGAGAGGAGTTTTTTCCATAGTTATGAGAAGTGTATGCCATGCACTTCTGAAATAAATATATATGTAGAAATGTAGACACCACGGGGAAGACTTAAATTATGTATTAGTAGAGCTTGGCCTGACTGTTTTGGCACTGAAGCAAGGTCTGTTAGATACAGTCAAGGATAAAACCAAGGCCAAGACTTGTGAAATACTGATTATAGGGTTTATTTTATTTCTGTAGTGGAATTATGAGAAAACTTTAGGATTTCCCCTCATAGTTTTTCTTCAAATGTAGAGGTAGGAAAGAACGCATTTTTATGAACTAGTAGATGACTTTGGCAAAGTCTGTACCAAATGTAAATCAGAGGCCTCTGCTGCATTACATCTTTTAACTAAGGGCAGAAAGGTAAGGTTTAAACTATTTCTTTGTAAGAAGTCTTGAAGTTTGATAAGACAGGCTAAAATACAGCTTTTGCTAATACTTTACTTGAAGTAAAAAAACTGTCAGCATAAAGAATCTCCTAAATCCTGTGTATATTAAAAAATAATAAAATAAAATGAAACCAATCTCAAAGGAAACTAGGACATATCAAAAACCTCTCTCTGCATCCTGCTTCATTTATGTAATCTTCAAGAGGAGTTTTCTTAGTCATTTGTGTTGTCATTATAGAAGTTAGGAAAGGGTCCTTTACTGGCTGGGTTGTTAGAGAGGCCTTTTAAAAATTCTAATGAAGTATACTCTCAGCTGTTGACATCTTGTGTCGAGTCAGAGTGCTTCTGAGATAATACGTGGAAGTCAGTTAGAGCACAAAAGCAACTCTTTCCAGGGCTGATGCTTGGAGGAATAATGGACAAAGCAATGTGTAGTGGTGTTGTGCTTTCAGTCCCTAAGCAATCTTGCCAATCCATCAATAACCAGACAGGCTTTACACTTTGAGAGTCTTTAAAAAACCAAACCACTAAGTTGTTTCTAGAGATTTCATTCCCACTCAGCACTGTTAATGTTTGTAATGGTATGTTATTTTCTGCTGGAATCTGGTGTATTTTTAAGAAGTGAAGTGATCTGGTTTTTGTGAGTGTCAATCTGCCAGAGATCAGATTAGGTCAGTCATATGTTGGCAGCAGGAAAGCCACCCTTGGCTATTAGAAGTGTTCTGCTCTGCTGGCAGGAGGCTGGATCCTGTGACAGTTTGTGTGTGGTTAGTACTAAGCATCGTGGCGGATTCTGTTGCTGTTGATGATAGTGCTTCAGTGTAGGGTAAAACCAGGGACGTGTGTGTGGTGAAGATCGAGAGAGAGCTGCTGGTGATCAAGAACTGCACTGGGAAATGGTTTAAGAAAAAGAAGAGACTTTAGCACCAATGAAAATGACTCTGGATAAAAGATGAATTAGCTGTAGTTTTCACAGTAGGTAGGGCTGGGTGAGTAGTTGTAATTATTTTGGCAGATATATTGTTACCCTGCTATAATTTTGCTTTCAGGATCTCACTGTGCCTCCATTGCTGGAGAAGAATTTGTATCCCTACTTCAGAACAGCTGTTAGGAGATGAGCAAGATTTTCCTCAGGTACAGAACCTGAGTTGCACTTGTCTGTTGCTGTATATGGACTGTGTTTGCTAAGTTTACTGAAGGTTTTAATTTGTAGCTGCTGACATCTTAGCTCTATTCTTAAAACAATTAAAAAGTCTTTTTTGTTTTGTGATGAAAAAATGAAGGGAAAGGTGAACAGATTGTAGGGATTTAGCTTCAGGAAATGTAGTAAGCTGACTGTTGGGGTGGCCTGCCTTACTGGTATTTCTCTCTCTCGATATTGGCTGCCTCTAACATGGTTTGATCATAACTGAATTATTTCCCTTGTTTTGTTTTCCAGGTAAATCACACTATACCACTTGGCCTCCTTTTAGAGATTCACAGTTCTAGTTCATGAGAAGTTGTAGTTGTTAATTTTTGGGATCATAACACCCCACTGAAATTACCAGGCCAGGTCAGCAGTGTCCCAGAGATGCTTTAAGTGTGACAGACAGTCTAGTATCTAAGGCTGTGCAAAAGAACAAAGGAAGATTTATTTTTTTCTTTTTGAAAGGGAAGCAAAATCCTTCCGAAGTTCTAGCTAGTCATCAACTTTCCACAGCAGTGCTCAAGGCAGTCTGTCACTAAAATCTTTGGTTTCAGTTCTCCAAAGAATGCTCCCCCATACAACATTCACCTTAGAACGGATGAGGACAAAAGATTCTGGTGAAGCCAGGACAGCTAGGTTTATAGATAACCAAGGGATTCCATTTAGCAAGCTGTATTTGGCCTCACTGTTGGGTTTCCAGCGTTCCCAATTCCACCTTCCTGTTGTTTTCAGCCTGCTTTAGAGACTGTAGAAATGGCTTGTCACAGATCTCTGCAATTGGCAAGTCTCCTCAGAATTTCTTCCACGTATCCTTTGTTTTCTTTGCCACAGCAGAAGTTCAAAGCAGAATGTCTTTAGGGATTTGAGAGCAAATGATCACAAGTGGCGAGGTGGGGACTCATGCCAATATACTGAAAATATTTTGTTGCATTGCTTTTCTCTGCACACAGCAGAACGCACACTGGAAGCAAACTTGGCTCTGGAAAGGCAGCAATAGAAAATGTAAAAACAAACCCAGAAAGGAAGTAAATGAAGCCAAAGGGGGAGCAGGGTAGTTTTGGGTAATGAACAGTAAAAGAAAGATGTGGAACTTAAGGAAGAAGTGTAATGAAAGGGCACAAAAGAAAGATGACTGATTTGGAGAATGGCCTGGAAAAAACCCCAAAACATTTGGAAAAGGACTGGAGTAGTGGGGGAAGCTACAGTGTCTGCTGAGGGGAGGGGAATTTACTGCCTTACTGCCTCTGTACAATTAATATATTCTTATTCTGTGATCTTGTCTTTGCTATGGAATGTAATAAAATGTGCATGGTGTGGTCTCAAACAGTTGCCTCAGATTTGCTTCAGCACCCTATTGTTTCCAATGAGCTCTGACTAAATGCTTTTGCCATAGATGTTGTGCTAATGTGCTATATGAATTATTTGTCTTATCTCAGTCCTGTGAAATTAGAAGCCCTTTCCCACAGTGTGTTAAGCAGATTAAAATGAAAGCCTGTTTTTATGGTCCAGCAACAGTGCAAATATTTGGGAAAAAAAATAAAGGAAAGAAAAAGAGTTGTGAACTAACAGTGGGGTGCTGTGAGGACTCTTTATGAAGCAAACACATTTTGTTACCTAAATGGTGAGATGATAAGTTCCAAGCTTCCCTTGAAAAGGTTTATACTGTTTTCCCTGGTGCCTTGAATCAGGGGAAGAGCTTGGGATTGGTGGTTTCTACTAAAATACCTGTTGTTGTTGGCATTTGACGTTAACTTGTGAGGCAGCTCTGAAGAAGTTCCTTCTTCAAACCTTTATCAGTGACTGGAGGGCTGCATTTACTTTGTGGTAGGCAGTCCTGGGACAGAATTTGGAAAAGCACTAAACATAATCTTGGAGGCTACTATCAACTGTTTTTTGTTTGTAAGAGAAATTTGAAGTAGTCAAGTGATGGTACACATGAAATTTGGAGTTCATGTTACTCTGTGTCTTGAATTCCTGTCTTGTGTCCTTTCTCCCTGAAGAACAGAATATATTTTAGTTACAGCAGTGTTTTATTTATACTGACTTACTTTAATCTTGGTGTCGTAACATTCCAAGATACTTTATAACTGCTCTCCTACCTGTGTGGTATTTGTCACACAAAGTCTAAAGCTGTAATGAAATTATTGTGGACATGATGCGTATAAGACAAAAAAAGTATCTTCCTGTGTTTGGGCAATAACTTAATTAAGGCATCACATGTTATGGTAATACATGTGAGGGGACAGTGTAATATGTGAGAGGGGCCAGAGTAATGGTGTGATGTCAGAGTGAGCATTTTATGTTCTCTGGACTCTTCCCATTTCATTCAATGGAAATAAGAAATAGGATTGCATGTTGCTACATCAGAAATGTTGCTCCTTCAGGCCTGTTCAGGTCACGATCGGAGTTGAGAACTCTTGGAAGTGCTTATGGGCCACACTCTATGGAGCTTTATGCTGAGAAGTGTTGAGTTTCAAATTGAGTGGACACAAAAGGGCAGGTGTGAGAGAGGTGACCCATTATTTCCCTGTCTGGGGACTAAGTTAGCAGGACCAGACCACTGAAGTGCTGTAGAAGGTACTTGAAAGTTTGACTGTTCAGGTGTTAATTTCCCCCAGAAGGACGGGTATGAAGAAGTTGGGCATTTTTCTCTGTCCGTGTTGGATGAGGAGGCAGCTGCTGTGCCTTAATGGTTTTTCTTCTTGCCCAGCAGCTGGTCTGGGTGTCCTTTCGTCAGACCAGCTCCATGCACGTGTCCTGGGGTACCTGTGGGTTTTGTTGGCACAGGAATTGAAAGATCCACACTCTCACTGACGCTGCGGTCTGAACTACTGCTGTGGGTGCAGCTATGCCAGCAGAAGGGAGCATTTATCAGTCTCTCCTGTGTCCAAGTGTAGCAAAACCAGCATAATTGTTTTGGGTTTTTTCCTTAAAAATTACCTTCTATTAAATTATAGCTTGGCATGCTGGAGGTATGGGGGGGCTGGGGAGGAGGGCAACTTTATTTGTCATTGCTGAGTTAGCAGAGGCTCTGCTCTACAGGCAGTGCTTAACAATCCTTTGGAGATTGTAGGATCTGTCTCTGCTTAGCCCTCATCAAGGTGCAGTTACACCACTGCTGGTCAGTGGAGGTACATGGTTTAATCTATATGAAAGACTTCAGATCCCCCAACAAACTGGACACTACAGAGCTGGAGTGTGCCACAAAAAGATTTTGCAGTATGTTACGTATTAAAACTTGATAAGAAATAGATAAATGGCAGTGGTAGGGGGTAAGCAGCCTTCCTTCTTTTGGTGAAAGTTCTTATGTGTTGTAAGCATTTTTCAGCATACTTTGACCAGATCAGCACACAGAAACTTGGTTTTAGTCTGTCTCAGGTAGTGTCTGTTTTTTGCAACCACATTTAAACATAAATGTAAGCAGTTGAAGTTTTTGTGTAATGCTGACATATCTATGTGATATCTCTCCATAAAAGTAAATATTTCTACATTACTATTTTCCAATATAATGTTTTAGATGTAAGCACATTGCTTTTGATACACAATTTTTTTTTCATATTTTTCCAGTGTGTTTTAAGCAGAGTCTCATAACTGATGGACATTACTGAGGGAAAAGTTTTATGGATATAAACCAAGAATGTATAGTGAATAATTAAGCTGTGTTAAAATTAAAGCATTAGAGATTTCTAATACCTTTAAGGTAATTTAAATTTAAAACAATATTTAGATTTAAATCATATGAAGCTGTTCTGCGTGACTTCCACCAGCCTTTATTAAGGACTAAGCACTCTACTTGCCAACTTTTAGAGATTACACTTTTATTTGTAATTTGTCTTCTCATGTGCAGTTAATAGCAATATGGCAATCGTTCAGTTTTGCAAAATCAGGCAGGCTTCTAATCTGTAGAGAGGCTTCTAATACATGTAAAAACACTTTATTCAAGGCATTGCCATAATAATTAGCCTCTTCACATTTTCCTTAAAGAGAATTTGGAGGAAAAAATCCTTCTAATGACACAGATGTGGTTGTTAATTTGTTTCCTATTGCTGTTGGAAGGTTCTCATCAATATTCCAAATGGGAAGGTGTCCATTCCCTCACATTTGTTTCAAACCTCACATGGTGAGACTGGAAGGACGTAGTGTGGATGTGATTTTCTGTCTATCCCATTTGTTCATCTGGTTACAGGTGCCCAGAGTTGCTGTGCTCAGCACGGTGGGACAGGGGGCTGAAATGTCCATGCTTTATATTCATTTGTCCTGCAAGAGGTTAGTTCAGTTTGTTGTCTCTGGTCAGAGTCCTTACTGTGGCCATTGAGTTACTGAGTGGGAAAGGTCTTGTAGGAGAACATGAAAGCAAGAACCGCAAACTCTGTTTGAACTCCTTGCCAGCAGTGTCTCCTGTGGTTTAATCTACCTGGTCAAATCCATACCTAGAAATTGAAAGGGATGATTGGGCTTTAAGGCCTCCTTTTCTCTGGATCTCCCTCCCGCTTTGGACACAGCTGTGTCTCTTCCACACCTCCCTCACCAAGTTCACCTGCAGCGTGCATGAGGTGACCATGGCAGTGCTCAGGGACCAAAGGGTGTTGGGAGGGCTCTGGTTTGGTGGTGACATCAAACACTACTTCAGGTTCTGAGCTTAAAATGCAAGTGTTGGCTCCACATAAGTTGGTATCATTAACCATCAAAGGCTGTTTAATGTGAACTGGAGTTTCAGATCCGAGATGTGAAAAGAATTGAAATACAGTGTGTTATGTAACTTTAAGTTGCTAATATGCAGTTGTGTTACAGAGAAGGATTAAGGGCAAATTTTATCCAAAGGCACTTTCAGGAACTAGAGATATCCAAAATATTGTTAGTCATCCTTTCAGCTTTTTATTAGCAGTATCTTGCTGAGACAGGTAATTGTTAAAATGGGAAAGGAGGTCTGGTTGGTAGTTCCAGTCTGAAGCTGTGTTTAAGTGAACCCTTCCCAGCAAAGGGGAGATAAGTCACTGCTGTGGGCTTTAGCCAGAGAAACAACCCTGAGATCTGCTTCCTGGTTCATGTGTTCGGCACTGGAGAAAGCCGTGTTTGATGGACTTTGGAGTAAAAAGGAGGTTTGTGTACCCTCCAGAAGCTGGAGAAGAGATGGAATCCCAGCTGTTGGTAGGAATGGGCTCTTGTCATATCAACAGTTACCATAACTGAATATTGCAGTGTGCATGGTGCACGTCATATTTCAAACACAGATCAAATTCTGCAGTAGGTTTGAAATGGAGCTGAGCTTCCAGAAACCAGCCCAAATATCAACAAAAACCCTCTAATCTTAGTATGAGGAGCTTGAATTGAGGCATCATGCAAATTCTGTTAATAATGTAATGACTCTCCATTAATTCCCATTGCTGTTATGTCAGTTGATTTTCAGCTACTTGATCCATCATCATTTTGTCAGTTCTACTGAAGACTCATTTTATATTCATCTGTTAAAAAATGGTTTAGGTTTCTGTTGATTCTCTAATTTTTGCATCTTTCCTGAGATCACTGATGTCTGAATTAAAGTTCCCATTATAGGAGTAGAAATATGTGCTGAAATTGTTTTCCCTTACTTCCTCAATACGTACATGTTGTCCTTTTGAAGTAGGTTGTACTGCGTCCCCAGAGATTAGGGAAGCTTCCGGTCTCCTTCCTGTTTCAATCTTGCTAATGCAAGTCTTACCAAGATATTATGTGTTAAATATGCAGCAAAACAGCATTGATTTCTTTCAATCTTTTCTGTATGGTGGAAGGAAGCAGAAGAGGTTTTACTCTTAGCATTTATCACACCCAAGTGGGCGTGGGAGTAATTTTTCTAACACAAGAATTATTTCTAAAAATGTGCTTATATTTATTCAAACAGTTTGTTTCAGCTTTCGTTTCTGAGCTGAGCAGGTTTCTAAAGAGCTCTTTTTCCAACATGAAGATGGTGGGAGCTGATGGATATTAAAATTTAAGTAAAATATTTATAGGAAAGGTGGATCATCAAGCAAAGAAAATGAACATTGCTTAATTGATAGTGACACGTGCTGTATTTGCTTTCATTGAACAGTTGTGAAAATTCATCTCCCCTTATGGATCTCTGTCATTCTGAAACTCTGAGCCCTTTTTATAAATGAGATCTGAAAGATTTTCTGTATTTTTGAGTGCGAGTTTGGGAGGTGGAGGTGCCCGGGTAGGTACTTCCTTCCCTTAAGGATGGGTCACAGTAGAATTCAGAAACTAGAGATATCCAAAATGTTGTTAGTCATCCTTTCAGCTTTTTATTATCTCGGTAGAAATAACCAGCTACATTAAGCTGTGAAGGTTCCATTCAAATAATTTAACAAGAAGCTTTATCAAGTAATTCTAAAAGAGCAGAAGAAGGTTTCAGGTAACAGCAAATGCAGTGCTATCCCATTAGTAGGGATCATCTTCCAGGCTGATTTTTTTTAATTGACAAAATTATAACAAATGATGAGCTATTGGTATCAAAATTTAGTGACCAATTAATGGAGACAAGGAGGTGTTTTTGTTTCAGAAAATTGATGTGGTGAACAACTGGAGCAGATGCAGGTTTGCTCATAAATTGCTGAATGGATGCACTGGAGTACTGCTTCTGAAAGATAAACAGCCAGGAAAGGGTTAGAGGAAGTGTTGATTTTTGTCTTGGTAAGATAAGTACTGACAATCAAACTAATAAAAATAATGTTCCAGTAGGTTATTATTTACTGACTTGTATGCTTTTTGTGTTGAAAGTGTAATGGAATGGAGGTCTCCCTCCACTGAGAATTAACAAGCTGTGTTACACTTGCCTTGTGTTGGAGTAACTTTGTTTTACTATTTTGCGTTTTCTTCTCTGTGCTGCTTATGCTCCAACCTTCTCAGTCTCTTGCCTGTAGGTATTTCTCACTTATTTATTTCTTATATGTCTTATTCCTCATTTATAGCCAAGAGTTTTTCATGGCGAGTAAACTTTGTGATAGCTTAATGAAATTTAGCTTTGCTCATCTCTGTCCTAACAACCTTCCTTCTGGCTAGACAAAATTAAGCTCCAGTCTCTTTGAAGACATTTTTGTGTACAGATTTTTTTCGAGTAACTTTAACTGATTGCTGAAAACATCTAAGATTATGGGCTGGCAGTAGTCGCTACCAATTCTGAATATTAAAGAGGCACTATCCAGTGTTTCCTAGGAAAAGTCCCTGTTAAAACAAGTACTCTGGTAAAGGGAGCTGCTAGCCCAGCCATGCTTTAAGAGGTGCCATCACAAGAGGGATTTTTTTGCCACGAGGCTGGTTACCAATGCTTTTGTTTTGCTTTTATTCTCTTTGTAAGACTCAGCCTGAGGGAAAGGAATGTTTTCTGTGAAATCCTCTGAAACTTAATTGCTTAGGTTAGATGAGAGCAGACTGCAGGGCCCCGCAGGTGCAGTCTATGTCTATGGCCTCTGCTCACTGGAAGTGGCAATAAACATATGCAGGGGTTTCAGTGGCTCTTGGAATGTTTCCTGCACAACCCTTTACTTTTAAATCAGTTTATGTAGAGTTTGCAAGAAGTAAAAGTAGTGCTGGCTTTTAGTTTGCTTTTGCCTTGGTGATGCTGGATATATGATCAGTATTGTGTGGTATGAAATAGCCATGCAATTCGAATAACACAAAATAATAAGTCTTATCAAACAATCAGAATAAAATTCATGGGCTCCTAAAGGCAAAAAGACAGTTTTCATAACGTTAGCTGTTGTAAGAGTGGCATTGCTGCTATTGTCATTGATATACTACCCAGTCAAACCCATGGCATTGCAGTGTCCATAAGGACTTTTTAAGGGGGAATACTTAGGTCATTACTTCTTCTCTTGCTTTAAATGATGCGGTAACAGCTATAACCAAAAAACCAAATAGGCTCTGTTTCTTCTCTACTTAGGCCGATGTATGGAACTTGCACCTTCTGTGGCAGGTAAGGCTGCCAGGGCCTAGCCTGAAGTATAAGGAGTTGTTTTCTCCAAGAGTGATTAGTACTCTTCAGTTTAGATTTGACAAGTAAGAGAGGGTATATTTTGCTGCCTACATCACATTTCCCCTTGACCCTTACATGGAGGTTTGGTGCATGCCAATGACTCTAAAGAGTTCTGACAGAAATGAGGAAAACTCCTCATGTGGTATCCAGAGTGGATTTGTCTCTGGAAGCATAAATCCTGAAGAGCATGTGGAAGCTGCTGTTTGGGCTGAGGAAAGAAGTATGAAAATATTGTTTGTGTCATAGCTGATTAATGGGCAAATTAAAAAACCTGCATAATATGGAATGGGAAAGAGCAGAAGATGAGAGAAACCTGTTCTGAGAGGCTTCTGGTGGCTGGAAACCAAATGAGTGAGTAATGTTTTGAAATTGCTTCAAGTACTTAGTGTTGATAATAGTTACTCTAAGCCATGGTGGAATGCCCTGTGTGCTGACTCTCCGCTGCATTATTGTGTGTCGCAAGGCCCAGCAACGCAAAGCGCCCTGCTGGAAGATGTTTACCCAGCTTCCTCACAAGCTGAAACTTCACAGCTGCTCCTCGGTTGTTCTGCTCTAGTGGCCTTGAAGCTCCAGCCATTTTCCTTGCAAACAGGCGAGTAAAGTCTGCATTATCTGTTTTGATCGTTTCCCTTTCTTAGTTGTTGGAAAAGCACTGGAAGGAGAGGGGCAAGTCTCCAAGGCTGATAAGAAGCATTATTGTGTTTCACTTTCCACAGTGAATAGCTGTGGTAGGGTGCTCAAATCCTACTTCTGTCCAGGTATGCAATATTGATACCTCTTACTCACCCAGACTGCAGCACATGGAGTAGTCATCCCATGTAGGACTCTTCTAACAATCCATGATGTTTGCACAGTAGATGCGTGTGTCTAAGTTCTTCTGAATTGTCTAAAGTACAGATGCTGGCACCTTTAGGGGATAACAAGAGGATAATTCTTCTGAAGACTGATGTCCAAATTAAGTCAGGGAATCATCCTGAGCGTACCTGTTTCTCTCCTTTAAACCATAAAAATTTAAGCAAGCCCCCTGGGTTATACAGCAGGTTCACATATAGACACCATGGGTGCTTCAGGCCAGGAGCAGGAGAGGAATTTGTCTCACCAGCATGAATTACAGAAAGAATTAGAGATGGGCAAGTTTGTTTAGGGTGCACTTCCCCCACTTGCACTTCTAGGGCAAAAATAAATTGAGACCAAGTGATCTCTTTCTACGTTTTCTTCTACCCAAAATTAAAAAAATAATTGTTGGGAGGTTGAGTAGTGGATCTTTGTGTTTTTAAAGGGCATGATTTTCAAATTGCTGAGCGTCATTGTCAACCCAGTAAAGCTGAACATGATTTCACTTAGAGATGCAGCCCTGTGTTCTTGTTAATGCAGGAAGAGTCCTTCCTTTCTTGTGACTGTTGCATTCTTTACAGATTTAATGCAGCAATCAGAAAAACTCATAATTCATTGTGAACAAAAAAGAAATAGTCAAAACTCTATGTTGAGAATAGGTGGCCCACTGCAGTTAGTCTGTGTCAGATCTAATGCAATTATTGTTATAAACTGAAACCTTTTCAAATTCCTTTTATTCAAGCCCTGTGTAATATTTTTCATTTTCAAATCATTTATGTCTGCTACCGATTGGGAAATATTTCAGATAGAATGACACTTTCAGCTCTATATATGCAATATCATTTAAATTTTTGTGGCTGACTCTAGGGCCTAAATGTACTGTCATGTGCACTTAGGGAGTGCTGTCAGAGTCTACACATTGCATAACTGAGGGTAGAATTTGGCCCTCTATATAGCACTATATTGTTAAAAAAACCCACCAAAGCTAAGAAAAAGCAAACCAAAAAAAACCCCAAATCAAACCCAAACCCAGGAATCCTCATGAAATTGTCATAATACATACTACATTTTAATGGCTGAAAATCTTTCATTACAGTAATTTGGAATTTCACCATTTCTTTATACAGGTCCTTCAGACATTCTCAGTTTAGCCGCTTCTTTCTGGCTCTCTAAAGAATCAATGATTTTATTCCAGAAACATTCATGGATCAATAGACTTTGAAGATTAGCGGGTCATGGCCAGGTACAAAATGCATGTTGTAAACCGCAGGCTCTTATATTTGCTTGAATCCTTCCTCAAAAAAATGAGAGAAGGGGTAGCTTTGAACAACAGACCTCTTTGAATGGATTAATTCCTTGTGTATTTCAAAGAGTTGAGAATATACCGGAGAAACTACAAATGTGGAATTAATTTTCAGTGACTTGAGAATTCAGTTAGCTGATAAATAGTTTTCTTAGATAAGCCGGGATACTGTGGATGAAAGTAAGACAGTGAAAAAGGAGTGCTGTACGTGGAGTTAAGTTTTTGTTTTCCTGTCTTCCCACTTTTTATTGTAAATGGAGTTGCACAGGAGTAGCTGCCTTTATTACTTTGCCTTTTTAGTCACGTCTTCCTGATTTCAGAGTTTTGTTTTCTGTGCAAGACTGGATGCTAACATAACATCTCTAACCTCAAATAAAGATAAATAGGGTTAATTTGCATCTGCTAAGAGTGATGAATTAATCTGTAGCTCTCCAGCACTCAGCTACCACTCCTGCAATGGTCTGTCTAGACTTTCTGGAGAAGCTAAACCAGATCCAAGTAGCTTTTGAAGCTCTCTAATAATTGTATTCCAGTGCTGTGTTGCTTCATGTGCTTCTGCATGAAAATAGTGGGGTTTAAAAAAAAGGTGGAATGTTTCAAGTGGCAGATTAGTTAACAGAATGAACACAGATAGATTTCCACGATCTGTTTGTTTCTTGTCAATAAACTAATCGTATGCTATTTTCATTCATTTTCCTTTCTTACTCTTCTTACCCTCAAGGTTGTCATCTTCATATTTCCTTTCATTCTCATTCTTTCATGGGGATTTCATTTTTAGATATATTTCCCCTCCCACTGCTATTCTTCAGTCCATCAGTTTTGGTCATGTTTGACAGAAGGACAGATGTTTCAAAGATAATGACATATCCGCAAGTTTTCTGAGAACAGGCATACAGAAGAGGCTTAATTGCAAGCAATTAAATGAAAGTACTTATTATTAGACACTAGAGAATCCATATAGAGGAGTGAGTTTAAAAATTATTCCTCTGCAGAAAAAAATGGCAGTGGAGTTTGTAATTGATAATGAGCATCAGACCCCTGTGAAATCTTATTTTAGCAGTGCCAAGCTGTGTGCTGTGTGTGCAGCAGGCTGCCTTTATCAGGGAGGCTCAGTACCATGAGTTGCATTAGTGGTAAATCTGGTTCTTCATCCACTGACTTACTAATGTGAAGGAGTTAATTTGTTTACTCCTGCAGCTGGAAAGGCTGCGGCCCTGCAACAACCGAGTCCTGTCTATGCACTCCAATTAGTAAATTCCCTGACCAGGCCTGATCCACAGCACTGCTGGGAAACGAAGGGAAATCTTCCCCAGGGCAATATTATCTGCTTTTCTCCTCTCTTCTGGGATATTGCTGCTTTTTTGTTTTAATGCTATGATATAACGTGGAAACCTGTATTTGGAGCAGCATATCCATAGAAATTGGTATTTTGGGGGCTGGCTGTATGGATTTCATCTGTTGTGAAAATGTTTTTGTTCTACTGTATAGTTATCAAAGAGACTTTGTGGGCTTTCCCTCACACCTGTCTTCAGGGAAAAGAGACTTAGCTCAGTGGTTGCAAAGTGCACATAGGATTTTTAGGGCCATTGACAGTTTAATTCAGGAATGATCTAATTAGGGATCCAGAGAACTGGATTCACCGTATCCCTAAGTATTGACTGTCCTGAGAGATGCTCTGGCAGATGGTTAGTTCAAAGTGAGTTTACCTTGGGCTCAGTTTCTTTAGACTGACAGCTTTTTTTACTCAATTAAATGAGACAACTGTCAAAAGCACAGACTCTGAGTTGATGCAAATAACTCTGCTGCACAGATAAAGCTTAAATGTGTTCCTTGAGTCAGCTGAAACTGTCAGGTGCTTTGAGTAACTAGTTCAGCCAGCCAGAAAGGCACACTGGCAAGTAGAAGAAAAGGTTGGGAGGTGCCTAAAAATAAAACAACTCCCAGGGTTTTGTTATCTTCATTGATTTTACTTTTTGTCACATACTGGTATGGCATGTTGGGAACTATTCTTTGCTTTCACTCTTGTATTCGTTTAAGGAAGGAATTCTCGTTATGTTTTAATTATCCTCAGAAGTTTATTTGTTGTTAACGTGCCCAAAGTCCTTAGGCTATGAAAGCATGAAAATAATGAGCTATTATGATGGAGCTGTCAAGCAGTCCCCAAACTAACTGTCCTTTGCTCTGCGATTTCAACTGTTTGCAAATAAATTAATATGGTTTTGGTGTTTTTCTGACAATGTAGATATCCATATGTGATGTTTGTAGTTAAAATCTAGAATGTGCTCTTCACCCTCTCTTGCCCACCAAGAAGAACTAAAGTAGCTCTTCCTGGTGCTGATCTCCCTGAGCTGGCAAGACCTTGGCTTTCTGTTCCCTCTACTCAATCCTGCAGCTTCCATTTCATCATGAATTACTGGGTTTCATGAACTTTGTGGAGTAATGAGGAGGTTCTGCTGATGACACACAGCCTTTTGAATGGTGTCTTCTCTGCACCGGGCTTTGTCCAAGGTAAACTGAAATTGAAACTGGTTTAAGTAGTCAACATATGCTCATGGGTGAAACAGAAGCCACTTGTCTGCTGCTAATATAAAGATGAGTGGTGGGCCTCTTAAAAACCTAAATGTAACTGTGAAATAAGAATAGCAGACATTGAAGGAAAAAAAGCCAAAACCTGGAGTGCCTGTGGAGAAGGCTGTGATATATGGTTGTGCTTAGAAATGCAGAGTGCTTGAATGAAAACTTGTTAAGACTTTAATTCTTTCTTAATTGAGACAAGGGGGAAAAAAGTCTACCTTGCCATTACACTAGAAATTTCCTTTTCAAGAAGAGGAGTGGGACAGGGCATGGGAACAGCGGTGTTCATCTACTGACAAAGCACACAAACTGCTCTTACCAAACCACACGGCCCTTTATAATGCCTTTTGTATGCCCTCAAACATGGACTCATGGAACATTCATCATTTCCATAGTCTACAATGATTAGAACAAACTGTTGCGTTTTTGAATTTTTAAGGTGTGAGCAAAAAGTCTCTTGGGAAGACGAGGTTTGGATGAAATACCGAGACAGGATTGTCAGTGTGTTACAATAATCGTGTCCCAAGACACATTTTGTTATATATTGGTAGTCCTTGGCTTGCAGCTTCCATCGGATGGCTGATTGAGTGCTTTAATTTCCATTCCTCAAAGGTATTGGAAATGTGAAATTTTTCAAGTCTTACCTATGAATCTTCTGTGTTGTTACTTAGGTGTGAACCTGGGAATCAAAAAGTTAATATTCTCCTTTGGACGCATCCTCCTTACCAGCTTGTTGTCAGCTTCCTGAGCAACTGCTTCCAGTTTTCCCTCCTTGTAATTATATATTACTGTGTTTCTTCTACTGTCGTCAGAGTGTAAGTCATAGAGGAGTGTACAGCACCAAACTCACATAAAATAAATGTAACCAGTTCAGCAGTAAGGAGGGTATATATTTAAAATTTCTTCCTCCCTCATTAGGATGGGCATTTTTAGAACTTGTGTTATTTTCTTGGCATTTCAGTTTGATTCTGAAAGGAACATTGTCAGCTCAAGTAAAAAAAAGTCCAGTCCAATGAGTTGCATAGGGTTTTTGCATTTAAAAAACATATATATGTCACTTGATACGTTTAATTGACTTATTTGAAAGTCGTTTTAAACTAGGAGCATTAAGCTCTAATTTCAGTCTCAATGAAAATGCTGACTATAATGGAAGTTAAAGAGAAGTGATGAGAACATCAAAGGCCTTGTTATGTCTGTTAGGAAACAAGATACAGAACTGTCTACAAGCCTAGAGGGAAAAGGAATGATGAAGCCAGGAGTAATTGGAAAGATGGGTGTGGCTTGTGGGTGTAATCAACAGGCATTGAATGTACGAGGCGTGTCTGGTTGATATAATCTGCTCAGTGGGCAGGGCTTCTGGTGCCGAGCTTGTACACAAAGGCTGGCAGCCAGCTCCTGTCATCTTCTGTTCCAGGTTGAGAGATCATTTTTTAGTTCACTTGTTAATGGGAAAATTGTTGATTAATACTACAAATTGGAATAAGTATTTAAAAGCAATGCATTTATCTGGCACAGCTACATAAAAGTAGTACTGCAAAGGAATGGTTCTGATGCTAAAAGTGTATCATTCTTCTGGCAGATATTGGTGGAAGAGGTTCACAGGTATCTTGATGTGAACATAACTCAGGGATTGGAGAAACTGAAGAGTTCTCGGTCAAACATCATTCTGAGCTCTTTTCTCTATTGTCATCACCGAAGGTTCACTTTTTCTTTGTAGGTAAATATTTTTGAAGGGGGAAGCAGTGAAAGTGAAAATGAAGAGAGCATTATGGCATTCACTGTCAGTCCTAACCTTTGAATTTCCTCAGCACTCTGCGGTGCTCCATAGGCGGGTCTGTGTCAGACGGGTTCTGAACCTGTAGGATTGGTTTGGCCCAAGCTGTGCCATCCACTGTCTGCTGAAAAGCACTTTGGCCAGCAGCTTTTATCTCTAGGGAAGAGATGTATGGATCCAGAATGCTGTAGCACCTGGATCTCTAGCCACACATCAGTCTGGTGATTACGCGAGTTTATTGCATTTTATTTATAGAACCTGTGCATTTGGGCAATTGATGGGGCTCTCAAATGTCTTTCTGGGGTTTCCTTAAAGGGAAGATGGAGAAAAAAAAAAGTTTGTTGTACGATGGATAAGCAGTGAAACTACTGGTGTGGAAGGGGCTGGACTTGGCCAGCTGTGCTCAGGTGATCTGTCTGTGCTCAGTTGGATCCCTTTGGATTTTGGGCTGGCTGTCAGTGCACTCAGAGCTACTTCCTTGACTGTCTTACAGAATGTCTAGAAATCCCTGTTAAGTTCTGTAAATCCTGCTTTTCCGCCCCAACAAGATTTGCAGTTGAAAGAAAATGAACACATGTTTTTCATATGACAAATGGTAGATGACTGTTTATAAAGTTATCAGGTGGGATATTCTTTCTTAAATTTTGTGAAGCTACTGTTTTTTCTTCATCATTCCCTCTTTCTTTTTTTGTTCTCATCCTATTGCTGTGTGTTGTACTTTGCTTATGAATAGAATTATTTTGATGAGTTTCACAAGAAAGTCTATTGTGCTTGTCTTTTTAATAGGTTAAAACATATGTTGCTTCAGTTCGTGCTTTTGTCACGTCACAGTCAGATTCTTAGCTTTCAGGGTTTCCAGTATATTTCTTTGGAATGCAATAATCCAAGAAAAGCTTTGTCACTTTCTATTCCAAACCTGTGAACTGGAGGATAAGTTGTCAACAGCAGGTGATCCAGTGGAAGTCACTACAGTCTTCTTTCCTTCTGCAGTGTCCTCATTGATTTAAGTCTGAAAACAAGTTTCTGTTCAGAGAAATGAAAACTATTCTATCGATGAAGAAGTTGGTTTTTACTCTCACATACATGCAAGCATTTCTCAGCAAGACCTGAAGGCTTGGCCTGATCTGGAGGTGGTACAGACATGCTGGTAGAACAGGGGAGGAATCTCTGCTGGTAGAAGGATCTCTTCACCTAAAAGAAGCTCTTGAGCTGTGTGAAATGGGGGAAAAAAAAAAGCCCCAAACCAATAACTTTGTTATTTCAAATTTATTAGACTGTTGCGTGAATAGACCCTAAAATAAGTTGATAGTCAGTTTCAGGGAGGCTTTTCTAGAAATACTTCAGTTCTGAGTTACTCACATATTTACTGCTACTACTTCTGGTGTTTATTTTCGGACCTTGGTTTAGTGATGTTATTGTTCCCTGACACTGTTCCAATGTCAGTTCTTATTCACCAGTTTCAGCTAAAGGTAATTCAGTGACTACTTGCCTCTTGATAAATGATAAAAGAAGGAAAACAGATTAATAGATTAGTATTAACTGATAGTCATAGGGAAGCACTAATTGCATGTGCTAAAACAGTTTCATAACAGTGCTAATAATACACTCTATTCTCATTACAAGGCTCCCTGTTATGATTTCATCACGGTACAAGCACGTGCACTTTGGCTGCTCACTGCATTAAACCCTGGAATTGTCTGTGCTGTTGGTGCCTGCACGTGGAGAAGGGAGCCAGCTTCCTCAGCAAGCAGCCCTGCCTTCCCCAGGATTTGGTGCTCTTGAGCTCACTATTGCAGTGACTGTCACCACCAGCTTTCTGTGACAGGCAGACTGGGGCCTTGATGCAGGACTGACCCACCCTATTATTTCTGTGCAAGAAGGAAGCAAAAAAAGGCCCTGCATCTTTAAATTTCTCTTAGTTCACATGGCCTGCCTGGCGATAGACCTCTGTCCTAAACCTGCAGAGTTAAATTTACCCAGAATGACAACTGTATACTCAGGGTTTAGTTACATAACAGCAGTTGCTGCGTTTCACATTGCACTAATCCAAACACAGCGATAAAGCAGGCCATGGAAAAGCTGGCTGGTTTTGGTATGTTACATAGGCAGGAGCACACAGCTTTTAAATTTCCTTTCCTACGTTGCTGAAAGTATTCTACGACTTGGATGTTTGACCATCCAGTGGCTTATTCGGTGCTTTAAGCGATGTGACAGCAGAGGATGTTGTTTGTTGCACAAGTCTGTGTTAGGAAGATGGGTGAGGAGATGGTTGTATGTAACATGCGTATGCCACTGTGTGCTTTTAGATAACAGCGTTACAGCTGGCGTGGTGTGAGGTGCTGCAGAGGTTAAACACTGCTCAGCTTTCATGGACTGTTCTGAAACTGCTCTTAGCCCATCTCCTCACAGCTCTTTCCAGCTGTACTCGGAGGAGAATCTGTGTGCTGGGGTATAGCAATTACCTCTGCATGCTCACTAGTGCACAGTGGACAGATCATCTATCACGAATTGTATCATTAGTGTGTTGTGGCTCGGCTTGGGAGCCCTGCTGAGAGCAGGCCCAAGTGCACTGGTGAGTTCCCTTTCTG
Source organism: Falcunculus frontatus (assembly GCA_013398115.1). Taxonomy (NCBI): domain Eukaryota; kingdom Metazoa; phylum Chordata; class Aves; order Passeriformes; genus Falcunculus; species Falcunculus frontatus. Next base: position 890,925 of record VZRV01005199.1, read on the forward strand.
AGTGCAGGCATTCAGGTCCCCATGGGAGTGTTTGCAGGGCCTTGTTAAATAATAAGGACATTTCTCCTGCTTGTGTGTTTAATCAAAATAGGGACTCTCCTAGGAAGTGAGGAGAGGTAGTAGGGAGGAAGGCAGAGGATACTGAAGATTTGTATTCCTTCAAGGGCTTGGAGTTGGGAGACAGGCTGTGTATTTCCTTGAAACTTCCTCCACATCGTTGCTGAGCCCCTGGGCTTCTCCCTCACACATCTTTGCTTTCTTTATTGTTGTTGTTGGTTTTTTTTTTCTTAGAGATCTCTGAAGCAGCAATGGCCTTTGTGTATTTTATGCTAGCACCATGTTTTCCCCTCAGTGAATAACCCCCATGCCACAGAAGGAGCCCAGAGGTTGGGTGTTTGTACCCCGGATGATCCCCGCAGGGGTTTGTGTCTTTTTGCTGGCAAAATGCTCGTGGTCTGCAGCGGAGGCTGGCAAGGAGCCACGGGAATCTCTCCTGCTCCGCTGCACAGGGCACTGGGGGGTGAAGCTGGGAGGGAAGGAGGCAGGAGCGTGCCCGGGAGAGCCGAGCACGCCGTGAGGGCCCAGGGCAGCGGCGGCACGGCGGGAGCGGTGCCGCGGGACTGTGCCGCAATCCCCAGGGATTGCTTTCGGCCCGGGGGAGAAGCCTTAAGTCTATTAAAGGAAGATGATAAAACCAAATTGCTGGAAGAAGAGAGGTTACCATAAGCCCTCACAGGGTGTTGCCAGTGGAGGGAGTTGACATTTTAGTGTTCAGGCTTTTCAAACTCGTTTGTAGAGCTTTCAGAAACATTGTCGAATGTCAACGATGGACAGGGACACCAATTTAAAAAAAAAAAAAAAAAAGGTTGCTACCCAGCACTCAAATGCATGTTCAGAACAGTATCTCGCTGTTGGTAAACACAATTTACGTATGTTATTCTTAGCCATGCAATTTATTTGGGTTTTCTTAACTGTAGGCTTTCTACTAATTTCTATGCACCAAACTGTTAAGATTAGTTAAATAGCTATATGCTGGTTTTGGAAAGAGTACACTGAAATTATTTGCATGGATACATTACCTTTGATCTCTCACACATCCATCTTTAAATGTAGAGCTTTTACTACTTGCTCAAGAGTTCAGAAAAATATAAAAATTAATTTTTTAAGCCAAAGCAGTGCTGCAGAATGCAGTATATAAAAAAAAAATCAGTGCTTTAATAGGTGTCCAAGAGCAAAATGTTTTCTTTCTTTCTGCCTCAAGCGAATCTTACAGGAGCTAATGAGGAGCCATAGTTAGAAGATATCTGAGTGTTCAGGGGCTCACTCTTTTGCGACAGGATGATCTGAAAACCCCAGCATAATGGATTGAAATTTTTGGTTTGTATTTTTCATTCTGGACAGACAGAGCTCCATTTGTGAGTGTTCCCTGATATTTGTCTTTTATTTGAGAGCTAATGGGCTTATTTTTTCTTTTCAGTGAACACATGTACTGCTCATCCCAATTAGAATGAGGAGATATAAAACACTTGATTTTTTTTTTTTTTTTCCTTCCTATTCAGCTCTCTTGTGTTTCATAATTTGTGTTCCATTTCTTGGACACTGTTATATGAAGAGCCATTTTGGTTGCTACTTTCAGGATGAGAAGACTCAAGAGAGTGTTGCAGAGAAAAATAATGAAAGGGAAAAACAATTGCTGTCTCTTGAACATACTGGAAAAATCTTTTTGTTTGTGTTATATAGCTGTGTTTCCTAGCTTCATTTCTGTATATTTAAATCCAAATTCTTAAAAATTAAAAATGAAGATGCTAATTTGAATCCCTTATTTTAAAAATGAAACCAGAGATGATAGAGTTGTGGTTTTGGAGTCTGAACTTGAGCTTTTAAAGCATTAGTAACTATAGAGTTGATGCATGAGAGGGTTTTGCTTTGGAAAAAAGGCAATGGAAAGGCTCTGGTCTTGACCTCTGAGTGTTAAATGGAACTTTTAATAACGACAGCACCCTTTTCAGACACATTTAGTGTCCATCTTCATGTATTGGCTGCTCGAATCTATGATTTATTCTCTTGAGATGCGCTGCCATGTAGTTTAAATACTTTATGGAGATCTGCAGAGTGGAAATGGTCTGTGCCTTCGATAGCCCAGCTCATCTTTGGCTTTTTGAAACCTTTTCCTTCCCCTATGTGTTTATGTTCGTCAGTAGGAATAATCTTCCATGTGCCAGGAGCCCTGGTTTGAGAGCAGTGTCATGAAGTTGCTGTGGGGTTTTTTTGTGTGTACTTCCCTCAATGGCCCGGGCAAGCAAAGCAGTGAAAGGTTTTGGGGTTTTTTGCTGCTAGTGGTGACTTTTTTTTTCCTTTAAACAAGGTAACTATTTTCACCTCCTCCTTATGAAAAAACACAACGTGAAGCTGCTTGTCTCCCAGCTGCAACAGCATTCAGAAGAGATTTTAATACAACAAGCTCTGTCACTGGTATTCTGAAATTTTCCTGGAATTTCATGGGTGTCTGAATGCAAATTTATTCTTCCCCCCTTCTTTTTTTTTTTCCTGTTTGAAGGTTAGTTTTCTTTAGGGTATCGCTTCATTCCTGCCAATCTGATAAAGCTAACTTAATTAAAAATATTACCATTAGATCATACAGTTCTCTTTATTAGTTTAGTCCATGGGGCTCCCTTTCCACTGGGAAATTATTTACTTCAGAAGTTGCGAGAGTAGCCTTGGCTGGCTTTGTTTAATGCAGCTGCTTTAAAGCTTTCCATCAGATTAATGTTTTTCCAGGTCTTTTCTTGCAGGTACACTGTTACTCAGAGATAACTGTGATTGCTCAGATCTGCGGCACTTGCTGCAGAGCAGTGCTGGGATTGGAGGGCTTTATGGCAAAGCAGACACAAGGATTTGTTTTGGATGGTTGGTTATTTACCCCTTTTCTCTTCTTCTTTTCTTTCCCTCTTCCCTACACCCCCCCCACCCGCATTTTTTCCTTCCAAGTGAAAAGGTCGTATGGTGCTGCATGGACTGTTGGAAGTACTGACCTTCTGCTCCAAGGATTTTTTGGCTTTACTTGGCAGGGAAAGGAGAGGGGACTGCTAGAGAGCCTCTCCTCTCTTTCTCACTAGCAGTTTTAAGCAATAACAATGACAGCTCATTTAACTGGAGGTCTGGTCTGCAGGCTCGTACTTACGCTTCCTATTCCTTGTATTGTGGAGGAGCCATACCGTAGAGGATGTTGGAAGCAACCTTAATGTCCTATGTCACATAATCTTCAGATACAGGGTAGAGGAGTAGAGCAGTGTGTAAATTCTCTGCTGTGAAACAGTTGTGATGTGGCTTCATGTAGGTGATCTCACCTCCATTTTCATATTGCATTTTCCATCCTGTGTCTGATGTTCCTTATGAGTGTTCCCTTCCCATGTGTGCCCTTTGTGGGCAGCCTCGTGGTCTGGGCTCACAGTGGACACCATGGACAAGCTGCAGGCCTGAAGGCATTGCTGGACACAACTGTGCTCAAGACTCATTGCTGACCTGTTCAGGAATGATCTCTTCTTTGAGGCCTTTGACATGGGACTCTTCTTTCCAAGCGTCTGTCTGCAACCCTATTACCTACATGGCTGCATTAGTCTGTACAAGACTTAATATTGCTTGTGCTCAGGCATTTCTTAGGCTGATCTCTGCATGCTGAATCCATCCTTGAGGCCAAGACCCCTTCTCCAAAGACTAGCAGTCCTACTGAAGCGAAAGGCAGTAGGCTTTCTCCTCTTCATCTTGCCTATTTTATTTTCATGGGAAGTGACTGCCGTAGCTTAGGCCATGCTTAATGCTAACATGCAGGCGGCGTTATTTTTCAAAATACTCCCTCCCTCATAATTAAAATTCATGAACAGTTCCCCGGAGAGCCACCTGAGGTAACAGAGTCTTTTCAGTGCGCCATTAATATACAGGAACACTGAATACAGGCATTTGGCTGTGTTCACCCTTCCTCACTCTTCCCTGGCTGGTCGCCTGTATGTGTTGTGGAACAACAAAGCTGAAATCTGGACAATTTATATTTCAGTAGTGATGGGATATTCTCTCTTTCCCTGTCACTTCACATTAAGGACCTGCCACTAATAAAACTAATTAATAACTCTTGGCTCCACACAGAACACTTGGACTCCCTAGTGCTGGCGCCGTGCCACAGTAGCTTTTGAAAGAAGTGCTTCATCTTAGTCAGGGACAGGATGAATATTCCCCACAGTTCTAATTGGACCAAGTGGCTCTGCATTTCAGAGGCAGCAGATTAGCAGGCTGGAGATCTCTAGGTAGGATCTCCTTTTGGAAGCCTCCAAGACAGGGACTTGTGGCTTGTCTGGGTGCTGTGTCAGGAGCCAGAGGAGGCTGAGCACTGCCCGGGAGAGGTGATCTGGGTGTGAGGCTTGTCCTGCACACAGAGGGCACTTAGGGGAGATGAATCCAACACCTGTACAAACCAGGAGGTGTAGGTTGGGTAGTTCCTTGCTCAAGAGGACAACGAAGCGCTGTCAAATGGATCCCTTTGGCTGTTTTAAAACCATCTGATTAAATGATAGAAACTGGACTGACCAAATGACAGCCTTGCTGAAAACTTTCCTCTCTCGGGGAGGCTTTGTTGGCGTTGTGATGCCACTTGTGGGCGTATTTTGGTTTTTTTCTTCTCGCTCCTGACATAACTGTGCCAGTGAAATTTTGTAGTATGAGCTGGTCTGTGTTACATAAAAATATTGTTCTGCCTTCTACTCTCACTCCTCTCTTTCCCTTTAGAAATACTATTTGCTTGCACACTCTAGCATTGAGACCCTGTCCACTGCTGTCTTTTTCTTCAAGTAGAGGAGGCAGGCCTTGGTGGCCCTGGCGCTCTGGGATGCCGTGGTATGTGTTTATTCATGACCAGATCACTATAAACAAGAATGTCTGTCTGACACCTGTGCAGCACTTTCTGCATGCAGTTGATCCTGCCAGGCAGCTGCAGTTCTTTCCTGACACCACCTTTCATACACATTTAATTCAGAAGGGAAATTACTACAAGGAATTTGGTTGAATATGAAGCTGGCCAGAGAATTTTTATTTAAAAAAGAATTAATGAAAACCATTAACGTGAAAGTAAAGGAAGCAAACTGCGAGCAGCAAGCTTTTGTATTTTTTTTGACCTGACAAAAAAATATCTGACCCCTTTCCACCATTCTCCTCAACTTTCTCAATGTGCCTCCTTATAATTGGAACTTATTTTTTAGGCTAAGGTAATTTTCAGTGCTTTAAGGAAGGAGAAGCCTTCAGCTTATTAAAACAATTGAGTAGGTTCATAGTTGGAAATACCAAGCATTGATTTTAATATCCCACAATGTATCGAGCAAATGAGTATCTTTTCTTCATCACACCCACCAGTTTACTGTCAATACAAGACACTACTCATTTATTACTATTAATTTGTTATGGCTGTGGATGTTGCTTTACTGACAAAGGTGGATTCTCTGGCAGAACTCGTTATGTGAGTTGAATAAAGCTGGAGGAGGTGGCAAATGCTTGGATTGGAGGTGGAGAAGAATGGCAGTGGTGAGAGCACCCACAAGCCTGGGTACCTCATTGAGATGAAGGCTTCTGTAACTTCGTGTGTGTGTGCACCTTGGGCTTGTCCTCAAGAACACATGGGACATGTTTCTTCTCAGTTCCCAGTGCCTCCCAGTGCTTACAGTGCCTTGGCAGTCACAGCCACGGAGCTGCAGCGATTCAGATACACCAGGTGCTAGAAAAGGAAGGGACGCTTCTGATTTAACTGTAATCTTCTGCTGGCAGGAGGAATAGATTGTCAAATATATATGAAGTTGCTGCTTTTTCAGATTCCCTGTCCTGTTCATTTTAGAGATGGTGAAGGATGGGAAGTGAGTCCAATTCTTTTATGGTGACGTAGTGCCACTGACTCCACTGTCACTGCCTTGGAACTACACCAGTGAAACTAAAGAGAAGAATTTGCCTCCTGGTCTTGTTGCCAAGTAAACTTAAAAGTGTCAGTATTAAATTACTAGAGAGCAGCCCCTTGCTCTGCAGGTCCTGGAGAAGTATTAAAATCCATGTTGTACTGTCAGACACAAGGGAGAGTCCCCAGCTCCCAGCTGTATGCTTTTCCTGGTCTCATTCTTCCAACAGTTCTCCTTGACATTGCATTTTAATCCTTTCGAGCAGAACAGCCAGTTGGCAGCCTCGTGGTCTCAGAAAATATAGTAGTTGTCTCTTCCCCCCCAGCATGAAAAAGGAGGAAGGTTGGCCGGAGTTATAACTGGTAACTTCAGTTCCCTCATTACTGAAAAAGCTTTCAACTACTGCCATCTCCTTCAATTTTTGTCGGTATGTCAAGAATAAGAACACGGCTGAGCAGAAGTGTTTCTCTCCAGTTTTGTTGCACTGAGTCATTTCAAGTTACTTATTTGTGAAGTCAGAGGTGATGTGCAGTGTGGGATCTGCAAGACCCTCTGTTTTTCCTGGGATTTGCTGTTCCCTGTATATCTGCTGTGGCTGCCCCTCCACCCCCCCTCATGTTTGTGTCTCTCTTTGTGGATGATTTTTGGTAATAAAAGGGCTGCATTTCTTTCTTTTGAACAGCAATTGCCTTCACAGAAATAGTTAAGCTAATCTTTCCCCCGATTCTCTGTAATCAAATTCAGGTTTCCTAGGCAAAAAAAAGCAAATAATTTGTTTCTTAACCTAAAGACATTTTTTTTAAGTGGTGTTTTGTTTGTTTTTTTAAAGGTATAATCCCCAAAAGGCTGTTGTTGGAGGAAGGCAGATGCTGGTTTATTAAGTTACCACTATGCTGCAAATCATGGTGTAGCTGAGGAAGGCAGGAGGATGTTGCCAGAGATAGCAGTGTAGGAGAGCTGTCTTGGGGTGATTGTGCTTGAGGATTAGGAGAGAGCATCAAAGGAACTATGGGTAGTCCCAGTGACAAAATGACTGGGCGTTTAAGCAGCACCCAAGGAAGCTTGGTTATGTAGATTATAGGAATGAGAAGTCAGATTTGGGTTTGGCACAGGTGCTGATGAAAGCAAAGCTATTGTTGGATATGAGTTTTGCAGCATTATTCTTGTAAATGAGAGGCCTTTGTTTCAGGGTATTGAACTGTCACGTCCTTTTTACTGTTGTTGAGATGCTTGGCTCCAAGGTTATTCCCTCTATAACCACATTTTGATGCAATTGTTTTCATTTAGAAGCAGGGTACTTTCAGTCAGAATTTAGCGTGTGAACAGCTGCTTGCTTGGGGTTCTTGTCTCCTTCCAAATATTTGTGCAAGTTCTTTTCAAGGAAAGTATGACATGAGTGCAGCTTCAAAAGTGCTTCCATAAAAAATGAACTCCAAGTTACATCATAGTTAAGTTCCTGGATGTGTAGGAAACACAGTGCTATTTGCTGCACTAATTTTTGGAGACTAATATAAGGCAGTGAGAAGTCTGGAAGCATTTGTACAGCTGGTTTCTTAAATGGGACTGCTGAGAGATGAAAATGCAAGGCTGGTTTGTGGTTGGTAGCCAGAAACAGCAGCCCTTGCTCTAGGGGAGGTTCTCTGAAAACGTGGTCTCTACCCAAAAACGCCTGGTCTGTGTCAGACCCTAACTCCGGCTCAAGCCCCGAGTGCTGTGCTGCAGGACAGATTCCAGCAGCTCACCTTTCCCTCCTGCTCCGGGCAAAGTGGTCTGGGCTGCTTCAGGAGCTTCATTTGGGGAGTACCTTCCACAGGTTCCAGCCCCTCTGCTGGTAAATGTGCTTAGGGGAACAGGAAAAAGAGAATTGGTTTGTGTGTAGCAGCGCAGTGAATCCTTTTATACACAGAGTTGTTGAAAAGGAATGTAAGAATTGAAGAGGATGTTTCAGTGAGTCAGAAGCTGAAATGGAAAAGAAAAATGAAATACTACTTAGTGCTCCAATTTGGCATGCAGGGGATATTCTAAAATATCTTGTTGGTTCTGTTATTGTTGTATCTGTATTTTGGAAGTTAGGAAAAATAATAATTTAGAGCCTAGTCTCCTCTAAGTATGCCTGTTTAAAAGCTTACGTGTTCAAAGGGATCATTTATTTGACTGGGTTTGGGTGGCTCTAGAGCATTGTTCAGTGCTGAGCTTATTTACCGTTTAAACTTATATTGAATTATAGTGTTTGGAGGGTGAATACCATTTTGCATCTAACTCATATCTTTGACTTTGATTCCTGTGCATTTATTATCTCTAAGAATTCTCAGCTTTTGCTTCACTGTAAGATTCATTCTTAAATAAATATAAAACTAAAATAGTTCTTGGTTCTGCTACTTTTGATGATGAAAAAAATGTACAGTATTCTCTGTATTGTTTAAGCAAGTTGTGCATGAAGAAAAAAAAGGTATAAATCAAGATGTGAGGTTTTTACAAAGCCGATACCTCGGGAATGTTCTCTTTTGTGTTGGGTTCGTGCCATACACCTTATAGAAAAAATACAACATTTATTGGTAACTCTGAATGAATATTGGGTATAACTAGTTGCAAGTTTTGGGATTTTGTACTTGCCTAAAAGTTTTTGAATTTCCTTTGAGTTTTCCATTGACAGCCTTAAGCACTGGAGATTTCCCCTGTATTATATAATTTTGTCAATCTCTGAGTCTCTCTTTGATTTCTAGGTAATGTTCTACATGGCTAAATAGACACAAAAAGTGTGATTTACCTGAGGGGGCTTGATAGTTGCAGCACTGCTCTGCCTTTGTCAGAGCCTTGGTGTGTAAGTGCTAGTGCAGTCTTTGTGTTTTCTTGCACAAGTTAATTAAAGAAGGATTTATGACTTCTGATTTACTCCCAGAAGTGCTTTGTATAAATGTAGTACAGGAATAATCTGTTGATAGCCTCTCTTGGTGGTGATGAAGGATTTAAGTAGTGTATATTTGCAAACAGAACAAGTTCCAGCATGTTCATCTTTATGCTGAACAAGACAGGGATAAGGCTGGCAGGTACAGCTCAATTTGGAAACAGCAGTTTCAGAAGAGCAGCTTTGAAAAGCAGAACTCTGGTGACTTTGGAAAGCACAGTCAGGCCATTTGCAGCTACTCCAGTAGCTTTTCATTAATGACAACAAATGTATAGAATTTTTGGTGGGTACATGGGTTCTTGCAACACTGAAGTTGAGCAAAACTATCCTGGCTAATGTGTAATACGTGGTGAGCAACAAAGTCTCCATGTAAAATCTGCATAGTGATTTTTATCTTAAAGTGCTTTTCAAATGTTCGTAATAAATAAAAATTGAATTTAGAACTAGTGGCAGATCTGTTACTTCCTTGACTGAAAACTGGTAGTCCAAGTGTATTGCCTATCTGAGGAAGTCTCACACCCACTGATGACCAGATGCTGAGAGGGTGCTGGGAAAAGCAGAATTACATTTACACCCCTTTTCTTATGCTCTGTATAAATCTGTATAAATACAGTGAAAGTCTTACAAAATGGCTTCTTACCATTCTCTTAGATAGAACTGTTTTTAGAAATGCTCTTGCCTCAAATGATCTGGTTTTCCAAATACTTTATGGAAGAGCACAAGAATCTGCTGCTGCAGCAACTAGAGAGTAACAAAATACCTTTCTGGTGTTTTGGTTGCCATAATTTTTGCCATCCCATGATACGCCTATTGTTTACAGATGTTTTATCTGTTTTATCATGCAGATACCCAGGAAAAGGNAAGTTTTTGCCATCCCATGATAATGCCTATTGTTTACATCATGCAGATACCCAGGAAAAGGATGTCTGTCTTAAAACCCAAATGCTTCATACTCTTTCTCTCTGTCAGAAATTTGGACTAGCTTTGTGTGATTCCTTTAATAGGCTTTTTGCTCCTGTCCTTCCCCCTTTTTTTTTTTCCCTGGAGAAAGAAAAAATTCAAATGTCTGTAGTGTGTATTGTTCTTAAAAAACGTACAGAGGCTAAATGGTCTCTTTGTAAAGCTTAAAATTCTAATTTCCAGTTTGCCACAATATGCTCATGTGCTCATGCTCCTTTCAGACAGGTTTAGGTCTTAAAACCTCACAGCAGTGCTGTAATCGTATTGTTGAGATTCAGGACGTGTTAGGGAACTTGTGACTGCAGGAGGTTTACATCAGAGGTCCTTGAATTCAGCCACTGTCTTCCTCTCCAAAAGGCCCTAAGTGCAGGTAAAGCTATGGCACAGAATTCGAGGTAGAAATCTACGGCACTAGGAAAGTTTTAGAAAACCAGTGGTGTCTTTAAAAATGCCACATACCCAGAAATGTTTCTGGCTGGTGCCTGTGTTATGACACTGGCTGATCTATATATATATATTTTTTTCTTCCTCATTTGTGCAATCATTTCAAGTAGAATTGGAATTTATTCACCAGTCTTGAATTCTGATACATTCAGTCTAGGAGTAAGGACTTAAATTCATACGAAAGAAGTTTCCTTGCTTTTTAATCAGTATGGAGCTTTTTTTTCATGGAGTATGGAATCAGTTCAGCTTTGTGTAGACTTTTAAAAGTTATTTCCTTGTGTAGAACTTTTTCTCTTCCTTAATTCAAACTTCCAAGTACTTTGCAATGGTGTTTTTATGCTTAGTTTTTTAAAGCATCTGGTATTTAGCACTTGAAGGACTGTTTCATTTTCCATTTTGCAGGCAATTTTTTAAAATGCTTTTGCATGTGTTTGCTTTTGGCTGATTTGTTGTCTAGATTTTTAGAAATCTTTTCTTATGAAAACAGCATGTAAGTCTGTTTTCCTACCTTGAAGCTATCTCTGTAGGCAGATATGTTTATGTTAAGGCTGAAGTCCATTCTATAACTCCTCCTTCCCTTCATCTATTATGTAAAAAGAATAAATAATGTAGTTGAGTTCTCATGTCTGCCTTATACATCAGGCCATACGTACCTGGTTGCCATTCTGCAATATAGAATTGCATCAGAAAAACCCATTCTGCTGTTGGGGTGTGCTGGTCCTGTCCGACAGGGACGTTTGGACATCACACATATTTTCCGTGTAAACTTTGTGTCTTTATGGGATGCAGACTGTGATGACCTCTTTTCAACTTGCCGGTTTCCCACGGTGTGGAGGGGATGACTGAAAGAGCAGCTTAAATGAAGTAAAAGATGCTTCAGCTGCCATTTGCTGCAAAACAGACTGTTTTGCAGGCTCAATATTATAACTGAGAAAAAGCAAAGGAGGGAGGCATTGCTCAAGTGTGGAGGGGAGATAGAGACTGGGGAAGGAGAGAAGGGCTCCTTGCTTACTATTCAAGCTCTAATCCCAGTGGAAAGGATAGTTCCGTTCACCATTTTTCTGTGACCTCCCCCTGCCCCAAACACTCCCTGACAACAGAGATATTGTTGAGAGAATGCAAATGATTGCAGAGGTGCCGGGGCACTAAGGCCTGTGTGGGTATCTGGGGTTTCATGTGAGAGAAGAGCCCTCCTGGGGCCATTACTAACACGTCGCAGGTTGCTGTGTTTAGCTTGGCAGTAATTTTTTTCTCCTTTAGATAGAGGCTCTTTGAGTGCAATCCTAGAACCAGGTTTGCATTGTTTACGTGAGTGATAAAACTTGGCTGGAGCAGAGCTCTTCCACCTGCCTACTTGGTTTCTCTTGTATCTTTTACACCTCTTATCAATCCTTCCAAAACCATCTGTCTTCTAGAGTGCTTGTTTTACAGAAAATACTATCTCCTCACCTGTGTGAGCTGAAGCTCAAAAGATACCTGATCTTTCTAAAATACCATCTTGGAAAAGCCTTCTTTCCCTGCACGAAACTGAGGTATATGTGTAAAACAATGCAGTGAATAGATGCTGCTGTGTTATTGCACTGAATGGGTGGCTCGATAATGGCATCTCTCGTTAAGGTAACTGAAAGGCACAGGCAGGGCTTGTGTCATTCCACACCGGTGGCTCAGCACTGTGGGGCAGTGTCTGCGTACGCGCCGTGGGTGCTGTGATTTCCGAGATGCCCGCTGTGGGGACGCTGGCTCTGTGGGGCACCGCGGGCAGCCTCGGGGCTGGAGCAGCCTCTGGCTGGAAGGGCAGCGGCCCTGTGACTGGGCACCGGTGCCAGCAGGAGCAGGCTCCTGCCTGCTGGGCAGCTCTGAGCAGCTTCTTCCTCAACGGGTTATTTTGGGCTGCTGGGGCCTTGTGCTGGGTCTCTCGAGAAACAGTTCCCTCCTTCTGCAGAAGACTACGGGATGAACATTTCAAGTTGATGTAACTTAAGTGAGATGGGGTTACCTTGCTATGAAGCAACTTAATTGTGAATTTAAGAGGTGCTCCAGTGGTCATTTCTTGGTCTGAGTTCTTTAAAGTTTCCTAACATTCACTGAAGGAGATCATATGCATTTTGAGAAGATACAGTGATTCTGTCATATATTCACCAGCTTTAAACATTTGCTTTAAAATGTTTCATATTTAATATAGGGTTATGAATATGAAAACATGGTATTTCAGAGTTTCAGGGAAAGTTTTAAACATGGGCTTCTACATGTTAGATTTCCCTCTGCATAGATGATGATTTGTTTTTTAAAATAAAAACAACCCCCATGAACTCTAAACTTTATATAACATCTAAGAACACATTTGTCTTTTCCTGTGGTGTAAGTGAGAACATATATGCCTATATAAATATATACTGGCACATGTTTTTTGCCTTCAGAATGGTTTGTGGGCCATAAGTGAACAGACTGCTCAGTTACTATGCCTGGAATGCTTATTTAATACTTCCAAATTTAAATATTTTTCTGTGTTGGTTTGTTGCAAAAAAGTGCAGTCAAAAATTAAACCTGGCAATAAATTTATTTTTCTGAAGGGGAATAACTCATTGGATGAAACACTCATTTCTCCAACAAATGGTTGTTTTCTCCTGTACTACAGACATTCATTTTCAGTGCTTATAACTGAAGTAGGAGCACTAAGGACATTGAATGGGAAATACCTTCATCGTAGTATCTCGGTATAAGAATGTGTAATTCTGGTCTAGCAGAGCAGTTTGATTCTTCCCTGTGAGGGTGGTGAGGCCCTGGCACAGGGTGCTCAGAGAAGCTGTGGCTGCCCCATCCCTGGAAGTGTCCAAGGTCAGGTTGGATGGGGCTTGGAACAGCCTGGTCCAGTGGAAGGTGTCCTGCCCATGGCAGAGGGTTGGAACTGGGTGGCCTTTAAAGGTCCCTCCCAACCCAAGCCTTGTTATGAGTCTGGTATTTAGTTTTTAAAATGTGAAAGTGCAAATTAACGTGCTTGTAATTAATATAATGAGGTGAGCTGGTTCACTCAAATTGGGTACAATACATAGTCTCTTGCTGTTTCTCTAAGCTGGTACTGAAGTAATATTTCATTAATGTAAATAAATAATATTCTTCACTATTCCTGCACATCCCATAAGCTTTATAGGCAATAGAGGTTCTTGATCTGAAAATACTTCCTCTGATAAGCTTCCCATACATATATTAAGGCAGCCCTTCTGTCACAGGTCACCTCATTTGCTAATGACTCAGAATTCAGATCAGGTATTTGCAATGGAATTAACATGCAGAAAGAGTATTTCTCAAGGTGTTTTTCTCCAGAAAAAAAAAAAGGCAGAATTCAGACTAACATTTAGAAATGAAAAACACTCTTATTTCAATGGACTTGGTTGCTATAGGGAATATGGGGAAAGGGTGAATAACAAATACAAAAGTAGTGTACTTGGAGATGGCCTGCAGTTAAGGCCTCAGAATTATTTGGACAGTCTGTCCTTCCAAAGGCAAACAGAGGGAAGAAACAGATTCCATCTCTCTACCTGGTGGGAGCAGGAAGGTCAGGGGTGGTGCAAGGAGTGTATGCATTGAGATAGAAGACATTAACAATGCCTGGGGGGGAAAAGGAATAAAAGAGTTATTATTCTGGTGAGATTTACAGGGAGTCTGTTCTTCAGGTGACTTAGGCCATTTAGCTGAGAGCCTGTGAGGAGAGAAGAAACGTTCCTGGGGTTGATCTGTTTCCTGCCATCTGGAAGATGGCTCTTATCTCTCATGCTGTTCCTTTGTGCTGGTTTGTTTGGTGTCCCAGATTGATCAGCTCAAAGCTCATTTCAAAATACATCCCCAGCATTCACAACATGTTTATTCTTATGTGATAGTTACTGGTGCAGAAATAAAGTTTGTGAATTTTTATTTCTTTCCAACTGGAAGACTTTTCCAGACATTTCCAGACATTTGTAGGGAACAACACAGATGCTGTCATCTTCCCACCTCCTTCCCCCGGTACCTCAGCAAGACAAAGCCCTGTTAGGTAAATTTTAAGCAAAGATGGGGTGAGATTATGTGGTAGGAGAAGGGTTGCACCTTGAAAAGATAACTTCTTACTCCCTTCCAAGTGTTTTGTCTCTATCCTGGGCTGGTTTGTAATTTCAGCCTCGTTAGGACTGCTGCACGTCAGGTACTCAGCTGGGCGTAGGTATCATGCCATAGTCATCAGATGTTAGCTCTCTTTTGGATATACTTCTGTCTGCAAAGTCTCCCAGGCCTACCTCTAGTAACTACACTTCAGAGGAGAAGGAATGGGGGAATGTCAAGAACTCTTAGCACTTGTATTTGAAATAGCAGACGAGCTTTTGGAAGTGCTAGAGAAGAAAAAAAAATTCAGAAAAAAGTAAGGACGCAAGTTATTGTCTCCCTCCAAAATGCAATGAAAATTTGCTAAACTCTTTGTACAGATTTGTCATAGACCTTTTGACTTTGGGACTAGGACTTCAGGTCACCTGTGCAGCTGCTCAGAATGTGAAAGATGGTGACCCAGCAACAGGAGAGGAAACAAAGTGAGCACTGAAACTGTTCATCACTGTGGTACTTGTTAATGATTCTTCTGGGTAGCAGCAATAATGAGCAGTTGAAAGAAGTACTTTATGTACCCTCAATAAATTGCTTCCAAATCTCGTAATTGCCACAGTTCTGGCTTTCAGTAGACCTGGTAATGAATTTTTGAGTGGTGTCCACATGTTGTGCCTGTTACTGTACTTGACTTTCATCCTATTTTGAGTGATCTCATCAAGGGATGGATGATGTTATCTGAATAGAATATATTTGTCCAATATTGGGAACAGGGGTGATGATGACATGGAAATAAGTATGCAACTGACGGCAAGTGATTTTTTAAATTCATTTTCCTGTGAGGCCACCTTTTCCTGATTCTGCTGTAGTGCTGATAGGTGAGTCACTGCAGATGGCACTGCCTGAAAAACTCAGTGTATTGATTGCAAGAATACAGGATCCAGCAGCCTCTTAAAGGGTGCTGTTACACACAGGAGAAAATAGATGCCTTCTTGTCTTGGAGGTGTAGACACTGCTGAGGTGTTTCAAATGGCAGAAAATGCCTTAGGTTCAGATGGGCATGATGAAGCTGAAATGTCCCTTAAAGGCTTGTGGCATGTGCCTGTGATCAGAATTTAACACAGTTCTTGCCTTCTGCTGACAAAATAAAAAGGAGGAGGAAGCAGTGGTTTTGGTTGGGTTTTTTTTTTTTTTTTTTTGAAAGAGAAATCTAGAGAAATCTGGAGAGACTTTACCTCACTTATATGAGCTCTTTCTATATGTATAATTTAACATGGCACCTTATATATAATTTAATGTGTGAAATAAACATAACATTTGAATTTCACAACTGGAACTCTTCTACTTACAGAAGCGAATTTTTTCCATCTGTTTTTAATTTAAAAATGCAGTTTCTGCAATGAAATGAGCATGTGTAGAGGCTTAAAACGTTGAATCCTAAAGATTGCATGACACCTTGCCCCCTTCCTAGGATAGTGAGCTTAACCACTGTACAAGGTATATGTTGCATTGATGTCAGTGTCATGACTGATAAATCACTTTCATCCCGCAACAGAGCCTTATTTATAAATAGCTCTTTAATAGAATGCCCTAAGTTTGCAAAGATGTTTTTCAAACCCCTGAGAATACTGGCTCTTGCCTCGAAGAGCTTATAGTCTAAATGAAGTAGATAACCAGGTAGAAAGGATCAAAGAATAGAGGAGAAACACAAAGGAGAGAAGTGGTGAGTAGGGGGGAAGGGAGGTGGGTACAAATCTCAGGAGAGCAGGTCTATCAGCTGCTTGTTTTTAGAAAGAATATTGTTCACTGCCATTATAATTGAAATTAGGTAATGTTTTGGAGCAGAGCTCACTGAACAGACTCGCTGGTGTTGGGTTTTGTGGAGGAAGAGAAGGGTGTTATTTTGTGTGTTAGAAGAGCTGTCTCAGGCATCAGGAGTAGCATGAATATGCTGCTTGCAAGGGGATTTTACAATAGGTGAACAAGTAGTGTCAATAAGCTTTGCTTCATTGATTTTCATTCATTCCAGCTGAGGATATAACCCAGTGGGAGCAGTTAGGAGAAAGTAATAGACCTAGAGGGGGAAAAGAAGGTTTTCTTACCTGTGTTAAGCCTTTTGCCTTGCAATCTGAATTGCACCTTTGCTCCTCAGCGAGTGCTTTGGTGTGTCACGCTCAACAGAAGCAGCTTACTGGGCTGGCCCTCTCAGGGAGACAGAGTAAGGGTTATTCATATTGTCTCGTCCCTGCCTTCTCACATGCAGGGGTTTCACAGAGACTGCAAAAATGGGATGCTACACTTATTTAAGGTTTCCTAACACAGAGGAAAAAATAACCCATACCAACAAAATTGATTTAGTTTGGTGCACTCCCGATTAAATGGGTATGCTGTGCCTCTCGTGTTTGGTGGACTTCTTTTTTTTTCTGTTATGCGAAAAGTTTGCTTTTTATGTTGCTTGCTTATTAGAGTCTTTGAAATAATAAATAAATAAATCTGAGAGTCACTAGGTGTTAATCTGTGACTTGCCATTATATTTATTAGGCATAATCTATTAGCATTCACTTGCTGTCTTTTATTTTGACTACAAAGCAGTCTTGGCCTTGGTATTTCACTTCTAGAGCTGATAGTGTTTTTACTTGTCATCATCCCAAATCTGCTTCAGGTGGAATACTAGCAGTGGTGCAGGAAAACAAATATGGTACCTCAAGGAAGAAAGAACATTTAGAAACTGAAAGCTGAGCAGAACTGATGGATCAGAAAGGATTTAGGACCAAATACTAACAAATGTAATATGTTTGGATAGGACAAGTAAGGCCACTTGTAAAATTTCAAGTAGTACTTCTGGCCCATTTATGTGCCCACTTCAGCTAAACAAATACAATAGGATTTTTTACATTACTTAACTTTGAGAGTGAAGATCCAAAGGATTTGCAATAGTACTTATGTTTATTACACTGCTGTTTTGTTCTGAATAAAATTGGTCATGCTCTGAAGCTGTGCAGCTCTATTAAGAGGCTTTCCCCCTCCACTGCATTCGTTTCCTTGGTGTTTAGTGGGCAAAGTGCTCTCAATCTGTTCAGAACAGTTCCTGTGTCCTCTGCCAGTGACACCTGTGTCTCTTGAGGTTGGGAAGAATGAGAACCATGTTGTTGGGAACTGAAATCTTGGCAGCGAACCTGAGCATTGGAGACTGATGAGGGGGGCATGATGGAATATGGGGGAAGTTTTTAACTTTTCGGATGGTCAGCCATGGAGGATGACAAGACATTGTCCTGTTGCTGTTCAGAGTGGATGGGAGTTTATTGCCCGAATGTACGGTGGTGCTGCCTTGTTCCATATTCATTGGAAATGGAAAGCAAATGGAAACATGGAGAATTGGAGCTTTTTCGTGCGTGGCAATTATTTTTAGAGTAGTAATGTCCTTGCCATTCAGCTGATCTCATAAAATGTCAGAATTCATTAATGGCCAACAGTCTGATTACGGAAACTTTAAAGATACTGGAGTTGTGGAAAACTTTTGGTCCCTATGCCATCAGTGATGGTTGTAAAATATTTCCAGTGTGCAGAAAAGTTTGCCAGTCCAAGAGAAGTTACCAAATATCAAATACAGAATCCTTGTAAGACTCTGAAGAGATTCCAAACCAATAGAAGATTAAGGAAACACACTCTGCTAACGCTTAAAACCAGTTCTAGAGCTTAAAAATGTGTCTTGTGGAAGTGTGATATTTGTATGCTGTCGTCGGAAGTGTAAAAAGTTTCTGTGTCTTCCTGAATGCAAGGAATGTCAATATAGAAGTGATGATCAAAATGCTTCATAGTGAACTGCTCATTAGAACTGCAGATGAATGAGAGAGTTTAATTTCCCACCTTATAAGCAGGCCATTCTAGAAGATTGGTATTGTGTCCAGGCTGTGGATGTGGTTCATATAGGTAAAATACTAAAAAGTAATGAGTTTGGAAATATGAAGTATTGCTGTTGCCACTCTGCAGTGGCCAAGTTATTGACTGTGCCACCAGAAAACCATTCTACTCATTTTCTCATTGTAATGTGCTGGTTTTCTTTTATTGCACAGCCATACCTACATTCTTGTTTTTAACTTCAGGTTAGTGAAACATCTTGCTGATACTTTTCCATTAACCTTGCTTGGATGAAGATAACAGTGGTGTAGCATAATATTTTTTTATTGATTCCCTCCTTTCCCTCCCTGGATTGCTAAGCCAACACAGAGAGGAGTGAATAGCTATTTTTAAAATACCTATTGTGATTAAATACTGCAGATAGGACCCTGACAATTTTTCTCTTATTCTGCTCTCTAGGTTGTCAGCTGTGGAGCAATTGAACCACCAGCTGAGAGGGTGGACAGGTAGTGCCCTCTTAGATGTCTGTGCAGTGCAGGCCATGAAAACAGCTTTGTGGCTGGCCTTGTGCAGCGCCTCACCTTAGCCAGTTTTCCAGAAGGAAATCGACCTTTGCTGTGTAATGTTTTATGTCAAGTAGGAGACCAGACCTGCTGTGCTTGTGCTGTAATTTCCTTTAAATGCAGGATTAGATGTTCTGGTGTAGTGGTGATACCAGTTATTATGTTAGTTGGTGTTTCCTCTGCTCTCCCTCCCACTTTTTTCAGTTCAGCTTGGGCTCCCTTTAAACATGTCTGTAGAAATCCTTACTGTCACTTGGGCAAGAAAGGGAAGCCCTGAACATCTTGGCCTAAAAATACCTTGCCTGTGGAGCTTGCCCTGAGCAGGTGTAGCCAGCAGCAACATCTCCTGCGCTTCATCCAGTGGCAGCTCTCAGTGCTGGGCCTTTGGCTGCAGGCTGTAATACCAGAGACAGGTGGGATGTGGGCCCCAATCCCAGCCCTATGATCAGCATTTTCTCCAGTGAACAAAAGAATGGCTAAAATGTGTGCTGGCTTACAAGATTCGAAGTGATACATTTGTCTGCTGGGCCTTCTTCAAGCTGTAGAGGGAAAAATAGAACAAGCTTAGTTTTTCCATAATTTCCCCCCTGTAGCCCAAAGGAGACTACACGACAGAGATGTCTTCTCTAATCTTCTCTTCCACCCTGCATTATTTTCCTTCCCTCCTCCTTTCCTTCTGTCTCACAGCTCCCTTCCCCACTCGCACACACGCAGACTTTTGACAGCACACCAGTTTGGTTCTCGAGCTCCCTTTTTAGCCCACATGGGTGTCTAGTCAGTGCCGCAGCCCCGGCTAATACACGAGAGTTGGAATAAATGTATAACAGCAGGTAGCAAGTGACTGTTGACAGGGTGACATATTGACTTAATATCTTGTGTTATGCGATATGAAGGATGTGCCTTTTGGTGTGTATTTTCATTTTAATTTTTTTGGTGTGTTTCTTAGACAGACACTTGTAGGCAGTTTGGAGTAATTGTCTGAAATCATTAACATGTTTATTAAATAAGGGAGCAGAGTGCATTATCTAGCAAATCAATTATGTAAATGCACAAAAAGCATGAGAGATTAGTCTTTAACTGTTGCTGAACTGCATCCACTTTCCTAAATTATACATGAAAGTGGGTTTTTTGTCGGTGTGTATGTGCAGTGTTAGGCTCCACTTTGCTCTTTTGGAGCTTTAAGTAACATCAATTAATTGGTGCTGTTGTGCAAGAAGAGGGCACTCCTGATGCACACTAATGAACACCAGTGTGCATACATCCTTTCTATACAGGGAAACAGATGGTCTGGAGTGGAGAACAGAAGTAATCTCAACTGGAGGGTCTGGATGACAAGATAAACTGACAGTGAAGCCCTAGCAATTTATTCTCTCATCTAGACACTGGAAAAAAACCTCCAGGAAAATCTGTTAATCTCTAGCGTTTTTAACAGTATGTTTTCTTTCTGGTGACTTAGGATCAAATGAGACCTTGCCTCTACAGTTTTACCAATCCTTAACTTCAAGAGGAGGCCAGAATAGAGCCCATCACTCACGGCATGCATGGAAAATTCACCTCTTTCACTTACAGCTGTATAAATGGTGTGTGTAGGGGACCATGTGGTAATAACAGCGCAAACTGCACTGCTCCATTTTCACCCTCTGCATTTTCAGTTGTGCTCAGCTGGAAAGAGAACAGTCTTCTGTGGTTCAGGCAACTGTGATTTATCCGCTTTTCTGAAGCATATTGCACAAAAAAAGGGAAGTGTTGCATCTTATGGAAATGGTGGGTACATGTGCAGGAGTCAGAGAAAAGGTTATGGATACATTTTAAAAACAAGTGAAGCTCATGGAAACATTATTATTCTTCATTATTAAGTACATGTATGGTCTCAAGCTTCCAGGAGTAACTGGGGCCTTCCCAGAGGTGATCACTATTCATCAGAGAAGGAGAACATGTATCACACTAATTTTTTTTTTGCCATACTATTATTTTCCTACCATGTCATCTTCTATGTATCTTCCACAGAGGTGCGCAGAGGTTGGGCCACTTCCAGATGCCCAGCGCAGAGGATGCAGAATTTCCCTATGATGCTGAGTTTCCAGATCATCATAAATGCTCTAATTGTCTTACATCACAGTTGTCCTGAGGACACGCTGCGCTTTCATCCCTACTGGAATGCCAGCACAAATAATTCAGCTCTTTATTTCTTTTGTCGTTATTTCTTGCCTGGCTTGAGTTTGGTTTGTTGAAGGGGCAAACTTCTGCTGGCTTGACGGGTCACATCCTGTTACCAGAACCCAGGATTGCCTCCCAGGAACTGAGGCAAGGAACTTTTCTTTCTTCCTTTTCTCTGGTACTCACTCTTGCCCCTGCTCCTGACAGGGAGGCTGGTGAAGAAAGGCTTTGCAGCCTTACAGCCCTTTGGACAGACCGTGCACTACAGTGGCAGTCATTGTACCAGGTATTGCAGGAGTTAACTTACCAGCAATTGTGCTACAGAGCTGGATATAAAGAATGCACACTGCTTTCCTGTGTTCTGAGCAGGTGAGTTGTGGGCAGCTCTCTGAGTGCAGTGCAGTTCACCTGTGCAGTCACACGTGTCAGGACTGGCCATTTGCTGTCATTGGAAGACTTTCTGGAGTGGGTATCACTGAGGAGATGTGGCAGTTCAGCTGGAGACAGTAAATTATATTACTGTACCTGAAAGTAGGATTCGTTTGGTTTCTGATGAAATTTTCAGTTGTGAAAATCTTGTTTAAAGACGGTGCCTTCCCAGGAATTCTCGGTGTTAAAATAACAGGACATTAAGTGTGTCATGTTTATTAATTGTCAAAATTGGATCAATCATAACAGAGCTAACAGATATGTCTGGTTGAGCTGAAAGATGAGGATGGAAGAGCTAGCAGATATCACCAAGGAGCTGAGAGATGCCAGGAGACATGACAGATGTGGCTGGATGAGCTGAAGGGGGATTGAAAAAATGCAGTCCCAGTCATTGCCTCAGGGAAGAAATAGTAAACCTCGTAGACCTTGAAAAAATGTCTCAAGTGAGCAGGAATGGAGGAGTTTGTTCTGTGCCATTGTCTCTGGCTCACTTGGCAGTGTCTGCTTCTTCCTCTTCTTGAGAAGTTGCCATAGGGGAGTGAATGCTGTGATAGCTTGGATTTGGAATTTTATTCGTGTTTAGATTAAAAAGCAGACTGTAAAATATTGTGCTGGTGCTGATCCTTTCTGACCTTTGCAGTGTCCACATTTTGGCACCTGCAGGGACTTGTGAGTCTTTAGCCTGCAGTGTTAAAGAACTTTATCCTGCAATGACTCACTTGGCAACAGATTCCTGTACCTGGGCAGAGAATAGGAATAAACTCAGTTTTGAAAGGTGAGGGATCCAAGTCCAGCTTTCTGCTTTCCCAGAGGCTTTGGGAAGGCAGATACACTGGTGTGATCTGTGGGATTGGTTTTGCTCTTCTCTGTGAAGCGGGCAGAGAACTCTACAGTAATGTGACATAGAACATTGGGGTTTGTGAAGTGCTCAAGGGGCTCTGATAACGTGGCCAGGGAGCTGTTAGATTTAGAATTGATAAAGCACGTATCAATAAGAAGACAATATCAATATATGAAATATGACCTTTTGAATATATTCAAATATAAACAATATTCCAAGTGCCTGGAATGTGCAGGTAGCTGTTGCACTGAGGTTTTTAAGTGGTGACTGCACTATACCCTTTGTTGTTATTTCCAGTAGCTTAAAAGCTTATTGGGCTATACTAAAAAGAAAAATGAAAATCCGTCCTACTGCATTTAGTGAAGTATCCCATCCTTTTACAAATAACTTGCTTTTCAAAAACTAGAATGAGAGCTAAATTCCAGAGTGGTGTCTTTGTAAAAATAGAGCTCATGGAGCTTTTTCAAATGAAGAAGGATGTACTTCAGACAATAATATGCATAGGTATGGCACGTCTATAAAAGTTGGTTCAGAAAGTCTGCACAACACCCCCTCGTTGATGCTATAAATACATCTTTGTGATGAAGCTCAAAATGGGATGAAAATATTTTGATACTGTGTTTTTAACTTTTGATACATCTCTTGGCTTGAAAGATAAAAGGATTCACTCCTAGAATTTACGCTCCTCTGATGTGATTAAAACCAGATAGGTGTACTGTAAATAGAATATGCTCTGTATGATGGTAGGTATGGCTTAGTGTTTTTGAGCAGGAGGTTTCTTACTGTGGAAAAACAGCTTTTCTTGATAAGTTGCTTGTCACTGTTTTCAGCAGCACCTCCTTTCATCTATTATTCATTTTGGAAGGCTTAATAGTATGGTTTGGGTGTGGGCTGATACCAGACACCAGTAGAGTATAACCCCTGCAAAAATAAGAGCTCTACGGAGCTATTGGGGTTAGAGAGGCAAACAGACAAATGCGTCTTTGCTTTTTGCAGGACATTTCCCCATCCTAAAAAAAGAGTCACACTGTTACATGCTGCAAAATGTCTCCACTGGTCCTCTATTTAAATCCTGACTGAGCAGACAAAAAAGATGAGTGTCTGCACCCCTTGTGCCTGTGTAAGGTATGGTGTAAAGCAAGCCCCCTGTTCTCCAGTGAAAGGAGAAGCTCTGCCCCCGGTGTCCTGTAAGGATTGGAACGTGGAGCAGTATCTTGGAAGGCTGCATCTAATATTTTTCTCCAGCCCATTAGCACGAACTAGGGTGTTTGCAGAAGGCCTGCAGTTTGCTCCCCGTGGTTTACTGTGAGGTCTGTAGGGCTGCAGTTTGGTGTGCATGTAATGACTGTGAAGTCCTGTGTGACCGTGGATTTGTTGCAGTCGCTATGTGCATATAGATGGATATATTTATAGAAGAATCACAGTGAATGTGAGAAATAAGCCTTTGAAGTGTCAAGCCAAATATTCTGGGGGGAAAAAAGATTTCTTGTCTACATCAGAAGCTTGCATTTCATGTAGACTTGTCTCATTTTACCCAAAATATCTCCCCACAGGTTCGGAGAGCTGAAAGCAATAATAATAATAATAACTGGAAATGTAGGGGGAGGGAATGTGTGTATGAGAAAGGATAAAATGAAGAGGGAAATAACAAACATGTCTGAAATGTTTTTGTTCCTCCTTAGTTATGATTTGTTTCTTTCCAGTAGCTTTATTTCCTGTTCTATCATGGACCTGCCTGGGGAGACAGAGCTGTGTTGCTTTCCCTTTGGTCAGGCCCCTGTACGTGTCCTGCTGGCAAGGAGCAAGGGATGCAGGGCACTTCCAGCGTTCTCTGAGTAGGCTGGGCCCCCCCAAAGCTCCAGGTCAGGGTTAGGGGAGGTCTGGGATGGGTTGTGCCCCTCAGCTCCCGGTGTGGAGGCCACCACAGAACTAGCCTGGCCTGACATGAAGATTTGCCTTTGTTCATTGCTTCCCTTTGGGAAAGAAAAGGCACACAGATACCCCAGAGTCACAAAAGAAGGGGTCCACTAGTCTTCCATTTAGCTACTACTGTGATATTAGAGTAAACTGACTCTTGAATATGGATTAAAGCCAAGGAATGTTACTGAAAAGAGGCTTTTTGCAAAGCAAAATAAAATACAGATGTTTTTCAAAATTAACTCTTGAGTTGATGGTAGTGGCTTTATGCATACTTTCCATTCCAAAAAGGGAGAAGAGTAATTTTTATCAAGAACTGTTTCAGGCTGCACTTGCAGGCTGGTTGATGTCTGTGTACATGTACTGGGACAGCTCAAAACCTTCCCTTGGTGCCTTCAGTGAGAAATTCTTGCTCTCTCCTAACAGGTTTGAGACACGACTCTCTTCCTCCTCTGCTGTATCTTTATGGTTTGGATACGATATATCCTTGTCCCAATTGAAATGTCAAAGTTTTGCTCTAAAAGATATAAATCATGAGAGCAATGTGTACAGTGCCTGTAAAACATTCAAAAATGTACGTTGCAAATAGTTTGTAGCGTTATGGATGAGAATTCTTATTTTCTTGCTTGTAGGTAATTGCTTATATAGTGATTATTTTTTCTGTTATTTTGTCTATTCCTTCTTCTTTTTAATATAACGTGTAGTACTGAAGCTGGAGACAACCAAGAGCAAGATACTCTGTTTTTAAAATACCATATGCTTTGTAGCATTAAGTCATTTTGTGCTACAATGAAAGGTTATGGGCTAACAGCATCCGCTCTTAAGAACAGGTTTGAGTCCTGAGCTGCTAAATCCTTTCAGTGTGATTTTTCAGCAAGGTTTGTGAAATTTAGCCGAGCGATTTGTTGTGTTCTGTATTTAAAATTCATTATTTTGGTGTGATTGTTTTAGTCTTGTTCTTGGAGAGTGTTGGTAAAACAGCAGTGGCATTAATAGATTCCTTTAGTGTCTGGAGACGTGGGAAAAAATAATCTTCCAGTTAAAGCAGCAGTAGGTTGCTAAATGCTGACTTTAGTGGTGTCCATTTTGAGTCAGATCAGAGAGACCCAGATTAAGGGAGTGAGAGTGGGGATTGAGACGACATTAAAATGTAGCTTCAAATGGCTGTAAGTATCAATAATTGCAAATACTTCATCTTTTCCTGGGAATGCCTTGGCCTGGGCCTGCACCTTGGCATTTGCGTTGCGTTGCGCTGCTGTAGGTAAATGTTAACATGCAGCAAACACTGCAGGCGGAAGCTCTGGCTGCCAAAAGAAGGGCATTTTTCAAATGTATCGCTGTAGTGTTGAATGGGAAGCTGAGAACATGCTTTCTCTGAGAGATGTAAAATATTAAAGAAGCCAGTAGCAATAAATGGAAGTGCACCCATTGGTTAACAACGTTTGGCTATATATCAAGCCCATTTCTGGAAGTAGATCTTGTAACATAAATTACTGAATACTGAATTACTGCAATGTGTTAAGGATTCTTTTTAATTACAGGATGTTAAGGCTTCAAAAATAAAATTCTTCAAAGTTAATCATGAAGTAAAATAACTCCGTACTTAGCTGAGCTTCAACTTCATTAAAACTGTTCAAACGGCTGATGGAGCCCTAATAAGTTTTGTTCAAAGATATGACATCTTTGAAAATTTTCTGCAAATCTAACTCTATTATCTTTGATACTCTCTAATTGGATATAGCAATCTCTATTCATGTTGTCTAGTGGATTGCATCCACTATAAGGTGCTGTAAATGTATCCTGTTGTCCTGAAATTAGCAAATCCAGGCAATGTAAGGGCTATTTTCACAGCAGTATTTAAGCCCTTTGGGCAAGTACAAAATACGTGTTTTGCCTTATATAAATATAAAACCACTTTGGGGAGTGAAAAATGGAGGTGGGGGGAGGGAACGGAATGAGCAGCATTCTGACAGTATCAAATCATTAATGAGGGCACTGGTTTCTAAATTATTTACTGTGTATTCCATGTGCTCAACTGTTTTAGAATTGTTAATATTGAATGTGTTGTTTGTTATATACAAACATTTTTCTCTCTTTTACTTTTAGATATCCTTTTTGCAATATAATTTAATTACCGATGCTGTTTACTCTCAGGAGCTGTAAAAGTTTTTCTTCTTCTGCAAAGTCAAATCAGTATTTTACAACAGAATATCCTCTTAGGAGAAGCTGTTGGTACTGTGTGGGTGATGGAGAAGCATAAGGATGTAGTATTTACTTTCACAAACTGAGGCAGAGCAGGCTGGGGGCCGGATGCTGTGCCCCCTCTCCAAGAGCCAGCTCCTTTTTCTTCCTTGGCTTCTCCCTCCTTTCTCCCTCCCTGCCCAGCCAGGGCAGCCGGGCGCCGGTCCAGTGCCCTCTCCTCTTTGGGAGCTGTTACTTTCAGTACCATCAGCTGTTCATCCTCTTTTTGGTGTCCCTTAAAGCAGCTTAAACAGCAGATAGAGAAGTAGCATTTTGCCCTCTGCTGGGAAGCAGGGTCTGACAAATCAGTGGTGTGAGCTGCTTTGCCAACCATTCAGGGTAAGGAACTGCGCAGGTCTGGGGAAACACTCAGTAGGCTGTGGAATTCTTTGTGCTTCATTTCCTCAGACACTGCAGCAGCAGCATAAGTTTGTGTTTTCTTTCTCCTTAAGGATGATGTTTTTTCTCCTTTTTGATACTATTCTTTTTGTGTCAGTGTTGTCATTAGAAATCATCAGGCTATTAGTCAGGCTCCCATCAAGTCTTTTACCCCAGTCCCCTCTAACAGTCTGAGAGCACTGAGCTGCTGGATCCTGCCCTGCCACTGTTTTTATGGAACTGATTTGCAATGTGAAAAATCAAACACAAAAATCAAGAGGAAATGGCCTGGTTTCTAGTTCTGATTTAGAAGTAGGCAAAATACTTTTTGCATTTCTGGTGTAATTTCATCTAAAGTTGTTGGAAGGACAATAAAGACTAGTTTGGGTTGGAAAGAGCATTTAAAGGTCATCTAGTCCACACCTGCCTTTAAAAGAGCGGGGACATCTGCAGCTCAGGTTGCTCAGAGCCCTGTCCAACCTGGCCTTGAATGTTTCCAGGGATGGGGCATCCACCACCTCTCTGGGCAACCCGTTCCAGTGTTTCATCACCCTCATTGTAAAAAAATTTTCTTATGTCTCTAAATCTGCCTTGTTTTAGTTTAAAACTGTTACCCCTTGTCCTATTGCCCTGCTGAAAAGTTTGTCCCCATCTTTCTTTTAGCCAAGAAAGGAGCAGTTCAGTGTTCCTGGAGCCTTCTCCAGGCTGAGAGAAGCTTTATCCTGCTCAGGAGCTGTTGGGTACTGTGGGGGTCCTTCTTCTTTCTATGTTGACATTTGATCCTCTGTGAAACACAAACTTCAGCCACTGTAACTGAACCAAATTAGTTTTTGTTTCTTACAAGTTGTCAGTTTATCTGCAGCTCTGCCCCAAAGCGGTGTTTATTTTACTGTATTTTTCTGAAGGAACTTCGTTGCTTTAAGAGAAATATCCCAGGAACAAGAGACAAAATAAAGAATAGACCCATGTTATTTCCTGGATGGCTTGTGAAAATGCCAAATGTATGTTTTGATTTTCTGCCCAGCTGAAAAATCGTGTAGCTTTAATAACTTGAGTTCCCCTATTATTCATGTTTATAGTTTTATTTAATTTCATTTTATGAAGCTTGGTGATTTAAAAAAAAAAAACCACTTATGAAAGTTGATTTAAAATCTATATGAAGCCACCTTTCCTTGAGAGCTTATGCTCTGTGTAACACACAAGTTGTGTGCTTGTGAAATCAAGTTGCTTCATCTTTATAAACACCCCCTCACCCGTATTTTCAGTCTATTTTTTTGTTGTTGTTTATGTGTGGACATGTTTCCATGTGTATTATGAAAAGAACCCCACTTTTTAGAAAAGAGTTGAAGTGATTTTGTCCCAACTCAGCTGCAAGCATTTTTCCATTACTGTTTTTTGAATCTTGAAGATAACACTGATAACATTCTTGGTTATTATGGAGTACTACAGTGGGCCAATACAATGAATAATAGAGTGTCTTTATGTCATTTATCTTCACATCAGACAATCCCATGCCTTGTAACCTGTAGCACTTCTGTGGTGTGCACTCAGTTTCACTTGTTTGATAATTTGAGTGGTGAAGACTTAATCCTTCTTTGTTGTCTTCCAAAGTAAACTGTCAAGTAATAGTGATACTAAATCTACTCAGTCATGAGATTCAGAGCTGGCTCTTTCTGCACAAAGCTATACTGCAGGCATTGCTGAACACAGATTGGAGGCTGGAGAATCACAGTAGCTGTGAAACTAGCTCAGAGATTAGAATTTGTTGCTGTTCAAAGACTAGCTTCCCTTTCTTTTTTCCTGAACGGGTGTTTTATGTGTTTTATCTCAATACTGATTTCTCACTTCCCTAAGTGGAGGGTATCAGCACAGCAGTGCCATGCACAAATGTCTCCTCCTTGCCATGTGACTCTTCCAAGAATATAGGAAATAGATGGAAACAATTGAGTAAGGGCTAAATATCATCTGCACATATGTAGGGCAGAGAAATCAATAGTGGTGAGCAGAAGAGCTGTTTGAGCACAGAGGGACAGAGGCACAAATGGAGAAAGTATCAGCCTCCCCAAGTACCTCTCGCCAATCAGTCAGCGACTGTTGTAGTGAATGGCTCCTGCTGGCCTGTCCTAGCAGCAGCCATGGGTAGCCTGGCACAGATTAGGGATAGCAGTGCAGGAAGAGTGATTTTTCAGATTGTCCTTTTATATAAACAAGCTGGAAAAAGGCCTGTTCAGGTACCAGTAAAAACAGGTCGCTTGTCTCCGTGCAGGGGGCTGTAGCTCGTTAGTGTGTGAGCAGGAGATGACTTTACAAAAGTACAGGTAATGTATGAGAGAAGTGATCGGTGAAAAGAGAAATGGAGAGGAGATAAATGATGGGAATAGAGAACAAGGAAAGGTTGAGAAAAATATGGAGTGGAACCAAGATAAACTGGCTTTTAGAGTTAAAGATGACAGAAATTACAGTAGCTATTCATCTCTCTAGCTTGGCTGAATGCAGAGGAGTGTAAAAGTTAAGGTCCTGTTAAAGGGCAGGTCAGCAGTGTGACTTCATCATTCTGTGCTCCTATTGCAGTACAAGGGCTTGAAAAAGGGAACAAGATGAACTAAAGGTACATGGGAACATAAAATCCTCCTTTTTCTCTGTAGAAAGACATTATGATGATTCAGCATGAAATACAGGCAGTAATGCGCACTGCTTTGAACTGGATTTGTTTCATGTGTTTAAAACAGTTGCTGCATTAAAGGTGGATATCCCCAAAATTTAGCCTGTCGCCATCCTGATGAAAATTATGTAATTGAATTAGATCTCTGCCCTATTTAGTGTCTCTTTTATCTGACAATGCCCTGTGTTGGCTGCTGTGAAGGAAAGTGTAAGAAAACCTACAACACCCAATTAGGGAGTCATGTGGCTGTACATGGTATTTTTTCCATCTCAGCTAAAGACTGGCTTCTGCCGCAAAGCATTTGGATTTCTATCCCTTCCACATCGGCTGAATTCTGTGCAACATAATACAGGATATTCTCGTTAGCTCTGTGAATCTCAAAACCTTTTAAAATGCTACAACACCAATTATTTTTTGCATCTGGATTTCTATTCTTTGTCTGTCTTCTAATATTAATTCGTGTTGTGATAATTGTCTTGAGCTGGTCCCTGGCACACCATACTCAACCTGAGAAAATATAAGAATTACAGATAAGGGTTAGATTAAAAAGAATAAGAGCAAAGAACTTCTTTAATGTACAAAAGTTCTGGAGTGCATTATCCTGCAGATTTCTGGCAGGTTAGACTAAATTTCCATATTAGTTTGTTCCCGTTAAAATGTGACAATTCTGTTAATTCCAGCATTTTCAGCTCAGAGAAATAACAACACACCAACCCTTCCTTTAAGGATCTGATTTTAGACCAGGTGCTTTTGTAGCACCTTGGGTAAATGGAATTATCTCCCAAATACATTTGGGTCCTCACAGCATCTTTCTAACCAACAGAGACACACAGGATGTGGGAGCTTCCAGCTCTGCTGGAAAGTTGTGGGCTTGCACATGAAAATCTTTCCATTTGGCTGTTGGAAAACAGACTCTGGTGACCTGAGAGAGGGAGGTAGGCAGGTAGAAGCCAGTGTTTGTGCATTCACCTGGGCTGAGGCAGCTCTCCATGGGAGTGCCCAATGGAGTCCTGGCTCTTGTGTGGGATTTCTCAGTCACACAAATATCTAGAGGATGCTTTCGTTTATTCTTGGTACTCGAAAAATCTTAATATTTTTGTCAGTGATTTTAAGCATTAAAAATTGTACTCCTGCACTATCACTTGGATATTTCCAATTGATATATTCAAAGGAAATGAACTCTTTGTTGCCAAGGAATATCTCCCTGCTTGATGCTGGTATTCCATACTAGTTGTATTCTTTTTTTAGTTTTGTCCTCCAGTTGTTCCTTACTGTGATGCCCAAAGAGACGATCCATCAGTACTTAGCCCCCAGACACCACTGCAATTTATCTGATAGCTGTCATTGAACTACAGGCAGTTTTAGAATGTCACATTTTTCTGTTAAGGAAAGTTGTTTTTCCTGGCAAAGTGTTTTAGGTACCCTTTTTCTCTGTCACACTGAGCTGAAACTGAAGTTCACATATACCTCAAACATTTGCTTGAGAATTAAAATAAGGGAGGAGCATATAGTCCTCTGTGGAGTGGGAGTTCAGAGGGAAAATAGGAGAAATGATAGTCACTGACTTCCTCTGATTTACAGATGGTAGGGGGGTTTTCTCTGAAATACTTAAGAGTAAAAATAAATGGGCTGAGCTTTTATCCAGGTTTCCAGCTGTCTGGCTTACTAAATAAAATAGAACTGACGAAGTATGGAATTGTTCTGCAAATATAAGAAGCCCTCAGTGTACCTCAAAATATCAGTAGGAACGTAAAAAGAGGTTAAAAATTTGGTGAGAATCACTAATGGAAATTGAGCAAACAGCTCTACTGTCAAGAGGGAAAAATTGTTTCATATATGAGTGATGATGTGTATCCTAATAAAAGACATCTTTTCACACCCACCAGGAATAAGACATATTCTGTACTTTTATATCCCATCTTGTTTTGAGTAGGAAGAATATCTTTTTTAAGAAGAAAAATGTTTCGTTAGGAAAATGAAAAGGAAAGAGGTTTTCCCACATACCGGAGAAATTCATGAATCATTTCCATCAGAGTATGTACAAAAGCAGAGGAGTTGCCATAAGAGAAGGAACAGCTGAATTTTCCAATTGACCTTTGGCACAGAGATGTTCTGGTCATGCTCTAACTAGGTTTGTGTTTTTAATGAGGGGGAAAAATAAAAACTAGGACCCTTTCTTCAGCTGAAATGCTAAATACGCTGAAGTATTTTCTGCTGAGTTTTAAAAAGGAAGAGTTAAAACTGCAATCAGAGACAACAGGTCCAAGAGAGGTGACAAACAAGTGCCACGTCACACTACCTTTGCTCTGTAGTCTCGAGTGGGAGGAATATTTTTGCTGGATGGAAGGTGTGTGTTCAGGTGAGGGAGTTCATCGGAGAGAGGCACAGCCTGAGGCTCTGAGTCACACAGACAAAATTCCATTTTGAACTGTGGGTAAGATGCATGACATGAAAGGGGAAGATGTCGGAGTGTAGGGCTGTTCTGGGAGGAACCTGGAGGATGCAAAGCGCTTGAAGAGGGTGTTGAAGTGGATGGCAATCACTCTTTCATCTCCCCTCTTTTTTCTGGCATACTTTCTTCCTTCCCTGGTCCTGTCCTAGAACCCATATCTCCACCCCTTGGGCAGCAGCTTCCTCTGAGCCACCTGCTTTCACTTCTTGCTACCTGCTGGGCAGCTGCAGAATGGGAGAGAAAAGGCACCACTATATACCAGAGGGAAACACTGAATGAAGCCTGGATGGGCAGCAAGGAGGTGGCCTTGAGGATCCCTGAGGAAAGTCATTATTTGGGATTGTCCAGGGAGCTCCAGCCTGTTCACTTAGGTACAAGCAGGAGAGGAGCTGTGGTGGCTGCAGTCCTGGCTGGCAGCTGTGCTGGCAGCCAGCTGCGCTGTGCCTTGAGGCAGCTCTGGGCACAGACACCCGAGCACAGCTCTGGGGCTCTTCCTGTGCTGCTGAGCTCTCAGTGGAATGAGGCTGCTGAGGACAGGGCAGTAGGTACCCACACCTTGGAGATGGACAAGAACATCATCTCTGTTGAAATACAGCAGTGTTTTGTATGAACCTGGGTTCCAGTTTCCCAGCTGCAAGCTGCTGGCTAATTGGCTTAAGAACTTCTTGCCTTCTAATTGATTATTATGCAAGTGTTTTATTTCTTCTAATAATTTCTTTCACCGAGTGATATTCATCACTGTTCCTGTCCCTGACTTCAGAAAAGACCTGATTGTCTGCAGGGGAGTATCCAAGAGCAGAGGAAATGGAGGGATGGATGGGTATGCACTGGCCAGAGTTAAACAGAACTATTTTGACAGATTTTGGAACAGAAGGACACACAACTTGATGGATGTAGAGGAAGAGTTGTGGGTGAAGTACACCACCTCTCCCAGGTGACTAAAATAAGAAGCACCTAATTGTCCTACAGGTGGAGATGCATTGGCATTATTATCTAACCTCTGCACTGCCAGAAATATGAAACCCAGAGAAAGGAGAGTCTCCAGCTTGCAAATGCTTGAATGGGAACTGTTTCTGTAAGGCAAGAAGGCCTGAGAGGAGGCTGTTTGGAGTTACCACCAGTTAGAGACTGGTTTTATGAGCTCATCAGTAAGATGAGGCATTTCTCTAGGTAAATGAAGGCTCAGCCAACAGTTACTGTGATCCGGAATCTCTGAGGTAAGCAGAAGCCTGGGAACAAAATGATGCACTGCTCTTGTTTCCTTTCTTTGCAAACTGCTTGTCAGCTGAGTGGGAGAGGCAGCCAGGGATGGCTGAGGGAAGGGAAAATCTGTGCTTTGTTCTAACCCCTTGGCTCGCTCTGTCTGGAACTTGCCCAGATACCATCTTACTTTGGTGCCTTAAAAGAGGCTTCTTTTTCGAGGCCTTTCTGAGATTAGCTGATACAGTGTCATCCAAACCCAAATATATACAGATGGACCTCATTATTCCAGCAGGAACTTTCATGCAGGGTTTTCCCTTGGTTTGACATGTTCACATGGAGGTTTTGGGGGTGTTGGTTTTTGTTTTAATGAATTACAAGGCCTTTAAGAAGTGATACTTACTCAATATTTCATTATAAGGAGCAGGTTTAGTTAGTCCTTTAACAAATGGTGCAATAAACTGTCTTTTTCATTTTAATGGTGTCCCAAGGAATGCATTAAGTCTTTGAAGCTGAAACACTTTGACATCAGACTGGGTGATGAGTTGCTATGGTTTCAAGGGCAGTGTTAGTGCTAGAAAAAGACCACATCCCTGAGATGTGCACACGCAGTCCCGGGCTCCTATATATTTCATGACCAGAACGTAGAAAGTCGCCTTCCGCATCAGTGCCCTCATCATGGGGCATAAGGAGAAATTGAAGGAAGTTGTGCAACTGGATTCTTGTTGGTTAATAGCTCTTCCATCTAATTTGAGAGGAATGCTGTGGATGTGGCAGCTTTCAGCACTTTGATGGAAAGATGGAAAGCTCAGGCCTCCTGTGAGCTCCCCGCATTCGCAGGGGGAATCTCCAAGGCAGGCAGGAATCAGAGTGGGAGAGAGAGGTTTCTCATTTTCGTGTGGAATAGACTCGATGCAAGCCACGTTTTATTTCCTGAAATACTTTTTTTAACCTGCAGAAGGTGGCATGTTTTTATCAGGTACTGATCACAGCCTTGAAGTATTTGTGTATATATGCTTTCTCTGAAGAAGAAACAATACAGCAGGACTTTTTAAAAACATAAAATAATTTTTAGTAAGCAAAAAGTAGGTATATTAGAACCTTGCTTTACTTATCACTTAAGCATCTTTAACTAAAAATAGAACCCTAATCAGTTTCCCCTTGAGTCCTTCAGCGTGCAAGTAGGAAATAGATAATGGCTGGATGTTTAAAACAATACATTATTTCACATTGTTTCTCAGTGCATCATAGGAACGTGAATTCCTCGGAGTTATAGTTAATGCATATAGTTCTAGAAAATATATAGTAGCTTCATTGTGGATATTGAAATGCATCTCTGAAAGGAAGAATGATTTCCTTAAGTGTTAACGAGTGCCTTAGTGATTTGTAATGAACAAACACCCTCCTGTACAGCCTCTGTTCCTGGTGGAACAGGTACAGTTACCGTGGTTGATGCTGTTACATTGTCCTCCAGTATTTCAGTTATACCTCGATATAGCCCAGGTTGCTTTGGAACACCTGCTAACGTTTGGAACTGTGCTTCACTTTTCCCTGTGCCACAGAAACCTTTCCGTCTTCTCCTGGGTAAAACAGCACAGCCACTCATTCAGTCCTTTGCAGGCCTCAGAAATGGGTCCCAGCTTGGTGCCCTGTCAGCCCTGGGCCTGGGAATTCCCTTGCATATCTGGTTCTTCTTCAGAAGCTGAGAGGTTATCAGGACTTGGTGAGTTCACAGAAACAGTGGGAGGTCCCATGGTCCTCTTATTTTTCCTGAATTCCTTGATTTTTTTGAGAGGTCTTGATCCTACTTCCTTCACCTCTATTTTTCAGTCTAACTTTTAACATCTGACTTTTCACAAAAAAAGTAACCTGTAATTTTGGAAGTAATGATTTGATCCTTAATGAGTTTACTGATGTGTAATCATCCAGCAGGATGGAGGGAAACCACTTGCAAATGAGCAGTGTTCATCTAGAAACTCAGCCTTCTCACCAAAGTGTTCAAGGGAGGAAACGGTGCCAGAGGAGTTCCCAAGACGTTGAATTCAGGGATTTCAAACTCAGAACAGCTGTATGTACACTGAGGCTTTTCTGTTCATTTGTCATCTATCTAACAAGCTCATGGCACATATGTATATTTGCTTGTGAATTGCAAGGAAATGTTTTGGAAGTCTATGGGGAATCCAGTTAATCAATTTGATTCATTGCAGTACTTATTAGCCATGATGGCTCAGCCTCTGAAGGTTTGCCATTTTCTGTCAGTAAAGTTCAGTGTAGTCTAAGCCAAAATTGTTGAAATGAATATCTTAACTTTTATTACCCAAAGAAACTGTCAGACCTCTCCAATGATTTCAGATGGAGTGACACCACTTTTTAATTTTTTTTTTTAATTTAATTTTGTTCAGCTGAAATCTGTAATGCAGGCGTATACAAATTGTGAGAAAGGGGAAATATTAGCTGAGGTCTGGGTCCTGCCCAAATCTTGTGTGGCCATTTAGGTAATTTTAAAATTTTTTTCTCTTCTCCAACTGCTACTTAACAGCTTGTAAAGATCTTTTGAAACTCTATTACTTTATGCATTAGAGATTTGCCTGCTTCCACCCTCCCCCTTTTGGGATTCTGTGAGGCTTTTTTCTTGTATGCTGTGCCAACAGCAGATTTTGCCTGAGTATTCTTTTTCTCATTAACATCAATTGAAGTGAGACATCAGAAATCCAGGACCATTTGCAATGACAGGACAGTGCCAATGCTCTTCCCTTCATAACCCATAGGAATAAAACTATGCAAAGCATCATTTCATTATTCTCATTATGATAGCCTGCATAAATTACAAATCATAAGCTAGGGAAAAAAAATTCATGATATACTTTGTCAAACATCCAAAGTTTAAATTTTGAGAGGGAATATGAGAAAGAATTTTTAAAAAAATAAGTAGGTTGTGGACGTGTCTGTTTTCCTTTGTTAATACTTTTACCACAATGCATTATCCTACTTTGGCAAGTTAGGGGAAATGCCAGGCCATGTATTTCTGTGCTGCTTTACAGCAGGTGTGTACTGAAAATCATACTCTTGTTCTGGTTTGGTTTTTTTCTCATAATGGTGAAATACTGAAGGCCTAGAGTTGAAATGGTGTCCTTTATACAGTGTCACTTGGGAACAGATGAGGTGAAATCCCCCAGCACATCGTGCCCCTCAGCCCTACTGAACTGAGCAAAATGCCCAGCACACACTTTGCAATGCCAGGAGCTTTGTGCGTGCCATGGAAAACACATCCTTTCTTCTTGAACTGAACTATGTACAACGGCTTCTAAAAATCTGATTCTTCATGAAGAAATAATCCAGCACCTGTCTATGGCTTAATTTTAAAGCTCACTGAACTTTTTGGCTTATTTCATTGTATGTAGTTTTTATGTGAAGATCACTGAAGAGAGAAAATACAAAGATACAGTGATTAGTGTGATCATTGGTCTTGTTTTCATTAGGTAAAACACTTTGTGTTGATTAATGAGGCAAAATCCCATTTAATTCAGTGGAGAGAAAGCCATATTGTAGTTCTACTTGGAGTACCCCTGCCCCTTTTTATTGGATTTTGGCCCACGGGAGCAGAAAAAAGCCTTTTTCCTCATGGGGACCAGGCAGAGGAGCCTCTGTCAGAGCTCAAAGCCTCTCAGTTTTTGTGCACCTTGGTGTTTGAACTGGTGGCTGACGTTGGGATGCAGCGATAGCTGAGGGGTGTGACAGCAGGCTGTGCTCTGCCATGTACCCAGGCTGCAAGAACATGCTGATTAGGCAGGTGATAAATACATTTCCTGGGTTAATGTCTTAAGTCTTGCCACCTTTTCGAGTTACAGAAATGATGAGGGGTTTTTTTTGAGAAAATTAGAAAGAAAAGAAAAAAGAGCTGTTGATCTTTAGGTGTCCCCTTGGGTCCAGGGTCATCATCTTTGTAATTAAGCACTTTGGTTTAGGGTGAGGTTTTTGTGGTGGAGGGGGACACCTTCACTGTAAAGTAAAGTATTTAGGAAAATTAAAGATGTTAAAGTAAGAGCTGAAGTTCAACACTTGTCAGAATTTTTGTTCAATAGAAACTGATAGAACTTACCGACTTTGAGACTTAGTAAAAACCCAAACCCACTAAAAAGCCAAACCTGTGTGATTTTGCTAATTTTCCTCGTTGCCTGAATAAGAGATCTGTAGAGAATACCAATCTTAAATCTGACTGGGGAACAGGCAGTTTCTTTTTTTTTTTTCCTTTGTGGGTCATGAGAAGCAAACGTAGGTTTTGAAATAAGAGATAGGGCAGATAGAAAGCCTGACATGCGTTCATTCAAAGGTGTGATTTAATAAGCACATGATTCCTTACTATTCCTAAGAAGAAATTAATAAAAAGGATCAGCATATTGTTTAATTGAGCGGGGAACCTGGAAAAATAACCATTTCTATCAAATTTAGGATGTAAAGGAGATTGATGTTGCATCTTTTCTGGATTAATGAAACATTCCACATTTGCAAAGTGGCATTTTAGGGTGGTTGCAAGGCAAATTCAGCATGTTTAAGGGAAAGGGATTTCATCCCTTCCTGCATGCAAATGACCCAAAGTTGCACTGTTCATAGATCCCTTTCTTTGTGTGCCAACTTTCTGGGACACAGGTTTCCAATGTGGCTGGAGCCAAGAGTCAATGAATGTGATAGGAATTGGAATGTTGTACTTAATATCCAGTACCTCTTAGTTTGTGCTTGTGCAGAACCACTCACAGGAGCCTTCAGGAAGTGTGCAAGTTGTTTACAGCAACAACAACAAACCTCCTCAAGACAGAGGAAGATAAAGGACATTTAACAGTCACTTCACATAGTTCTTCTTAGATTGAAGTAAAGTTCAGTATTAAAGATTAAAACAAAGCCAAAACATAACCAAAGGCAGTGTTACTGTAACTCTAAATGTCATACATCCCTTACAGAAAGTATCTCTCAGATTAATTATGGAACCCCTGGATTCCAAGGAATCGGCTATAGAGGCAGGAGGGATGGCCCCCCAGGGGGAAATCTAAAGATGTTTCATGCCAGCAATAAAAAAATTGTTAGGCAAAATAACTGCTTAGGAGAGGCTTTTAAAAAATAAAATAAAATAGAGGGAAGTCATCAGCTTGAAGTAAGAAGGAAAATGAGAAGATGAGCTGAATGCTATTTAAAGAATTAATGGAAGAATAGAGAGGGCTTAGTATGGTTGTATCTGAAATGGATGGCCAGTTTCAAAGATTTTGCTCAGGTCTCCTCTGGAGTTAGTTCTAAGTGCTTCAGAGGTTTGGGGCTTTTTCCCCCTGTAATGGGAGCAGGAGTAGCTGTTGCTTATGTCTGACCTGCAGACAGTACCAGGGCTGCATTCCATTTTGTTGGCCCCTGTTTTTTTCTACGGTCCAGCTTGAGCAGCCCAGCTGGCCTTTACCATTCCAGGTACCGCAGTTCTTGGGGTCCTTGGAATATAAAACAGTTGTCAAGCTGTGGTGAGGTATAATCACCGTGGAAGCTGTTGTCTCTGAGCTATATTCTGAAATAAATATAAGGTAAAGTTGGCAAAATGCTGCACGTTATAGTTAGAAATGTTAGAATAGATGCACCTCTGTCCTTTCCATTTCTTTTGAGGTATTGTTTTTTACTTTCATGATCAAAATTGTATTTAAATACTTTGATCCTATTCTGTTCTTTTAAAATCCAGAAAAATCATGAGCTTAACTGTTTTCGAGCATGTACAAGTATGTGACAGAATAGCCTTTGTAGATTTGTGCTGACTTAAGCTTAGGGCCGTGGCAAGGGTCAGGTCTATGCTAGAGCTGGCTGCTGCCTGGGGTATGGAGGAACTGCAGCAGCCTTGGCTGCCTGGGCCCAGCTGTGGCAGGAGGGGGAAACGCAGCAAGTTACCTTTTGCTCCCAGAAGCATTGATTTACCAGGTTTGCTGAAAATTGGAGTTGTTACCTTGTTAGGTGCAAGAGGAGTGTTTTTTCTAGTCTATGTGCTGCCACCTTGGACCATTTCTGCCATCAGGACATCCCTCCAGCCTTGGCCTGTTTTTTGAACCTGTCGTCTTTGCCTCCTACACTCAGATAGCTGTGGGGCTTCCTTCTGCTCCTCCAGGGTACAAGGGTACATGCTGTGAGAGGGCAAGAAGTGTCACCTCCTTGTTCTCACTTCTGCTGTGCCAGTGTGCTGCAGTACTTTTAAGGGCAGACGGGAGGAGGTGTCAATTTTTCTGTAGTTTTAGGATGGTGCTGTGTCAGGTTCTGGAGACTGGACCTACTCAGTGCTAGGGGTGAGGCTAGAACTGTAAAGGCCCATGAAGTGTGAGCTTCTCTTCTGGTTTTGGGGTGCTTAAATTTTGGTCAATTAGTGTGAAGTTTCATCACTCTCTAGGAGCAGGTTTTCTGTACTTCTTACCTGAGGGTTGTGGAATCACAGTTTGAGCTGTAAATGTAGCTGCCTGCCTGGTCTGTAACTCACACCTGATTCCATTCCTTTTACCTTTGGCAGCACATCAGGCCATCTTCTGTTCCTATAGCTTGTATTGCCAGTCCCTTTTCTTTGCCTTCACCTGTTTCTTTTGGCTGGTTTTTTTTTTCTTTTTTTCCCTTTTAATGCTATCTACTTTCCAGGAGAGCTTCCAATGTGTGTTACCAGCATATGGAGAGGAGTATAACTGTGATAAGGCAGAAGGAAGAAGAAAACCAGAGTACTTCTCCAGGAGCTGCTGGTGTTTATTGAGCAGGAATGATGGTTGTCAGGGTAAAGGGTAAATGACACCAAGGCAAATAGAGGAAGTGACATGGGGAGCCAGGGCTGTGTAATGGCTGGGGTGCTACAGAAGGGTAGAATACCCAGTGCACAGCCAATCTATTTTACCTTGAACTTTAGTCTATCAGATATGAGAAAAAGCAGAAGTGTGGTATTTGGGCTTGACTTAAGCATTTCCGATTCCTTCTCAGCTGAGTGGTACACATCAGCCAGCTCAGTCAGCATGTTTGTCTAGGAGCAGTCTTTAATTTGCAAATTCATGGCTGTCAACATGTCCTTCCTTCATTCCAAGAGTGACTGTAGATGCAGTAGGCTGCCTTGGATCCTCATCAGCAAGTGCTGCTTTGTGGTGATGCTCAGACACATCAGTGTCGTAGGCAAGGGCGGTGCAGGAGTGCCAGGAGCTGGAACCTGCTGCAGCTGGAGGAGTGTGAGCTCATTCAGCCTTCACGTATAAACTGGTCACCAAATGGTGGAGGTAGAACGAAGCTCAGAGGCTCCCAGCCTGCTTCCCTGCTGCTCCAGGACAAAGCTTGGCGTGCCTGGCATGGAGCCACAGAGACACTGGGTGTATTTCCCCTCTCACCAGGCACTGTGTGTGGCTCTGGGCAGGATACAGAGTTTGTGGCACAGCGGTTGGAGACAGTCTGGCAAATTCTGCTTGTACCTTCTGCTGGCTGCTCTGTTCCAGTGGTCTGTGAGCACTGGCAAAACCTCCTTGCAGGAAAGGGAGGAGACTTGGAGAGTTCTAGATCTTTAATTTTTCAAAGCGTTGCGACACAAAGCCGCAAGTGATGGTTTCATCAGCGTTTTGCACATAACCTGGTTTATGGCTCTCAAATTGGTTTCTACAGGGCTCAGGATAAAAGGCCGGAAGAGCTTTTTCAGCGAATGTTCCTGAGCTTGATGTGCGGGGCTGACTGGAAAAAAGAACAGAATTTTGTGTTTGAAATGGTTGACAGAAAAAAATAAAGCCCTTGCAAACCTCTCTGCTGCAAAGAGAAATACGGCATGTGGCGATTGACAGATTTACGTATCCAGATAAAATCTTCCACTTTTCCAAAAGCAGAACTTTCTCTTTATGCAATGTTAGTTTCAAAGCTTCCAGCTCCTGCTGTGCCTAATGGCAGGTATGTTTCCAGCTACTTCCTTTTCATGCCTCAAAATGGGATCATTCTCAGGTCTCCTCATTGTCATCTGGTAGCTATTCCCTTTCACTAATTTCCCCAAATGAGTTGTGGCCCACTCCGAAGGCTACAGGATTCGTTAGAGTGAAGAAGAATAATAAGAATGTCCTTGGTGTTCGAATAGGAAGAAAAGATCCCAAAGGCTGCCAGAGATAAAGATCACCCACTGAAAGGATAAAAATGAACAATGCTTCTTGCAGGGAACCTAAAAATACAATACTCGGCTCTCGCACAGGGTTTAGTTACTGAAATAACAACTGGATTGTACAGTCTCGGGATTATTTTGGTCTCAAGAAAGTATTAAGTCTTGCAAGTTTAAACAAAATGCATATCAGGGAAAACATGGAAAACAGTCTAAACCATACCCAGTGTTCTGGGGTTAACCCAGCTTTATGTGTGTCAAGGTATGAGGCTGGAACTTAAGAGATCCTTTCTCAGTACTTGACTCTTGAACAAACTTCTTCATTAGCTTTGGATTGGTTGATTAGTGTTTTTATGCCTGTTTGCTCTTGGCAGGTTTTTTGGACGTGAGATGGACGTGACCATGAGTTTCTGCTTGAGAAAGTGGGCTGTGGATGGGGTTGGCTGCTGTGTTTTTTGGAGTTCTCTGTTGTCAGTAAGACATATCAAACCGAGTTGAGTACACTGGGAAGTTTGTGACATTTGTCAGGCCGATTACTGTTGCCTTTAAATGGAGTATTTATTATGTGAACCTCTGCTACAGTCCCTTGCTGAGTGGTAGTTCTGCATTAATAATTAAACTTTCCTTTCTCTGCTGTAACATGAATATGTATGCATAGTATATGTTCATGTATGTAGAAATGACATCCAGCAAATGGATCCTGCCCACTACAGTCCAGTTTTTAAGACACCGTAAAGAGGCACAGATCTGCATTTATTTTACTGTGTATGGAAACACACAATTTCCTGTTGTGCCAATGTTTCTGAGTCCTGCTTCAGATCATAGAGCTGGAGGAGAAAGAAGAAAAGAGGCAGCTTTTACAACTGCAGTCAGTGCAACTAATTGTTCCTACTAGGTAAGGATGCATCCCTTTTACTGGATCTCTGATGATGGCTTTTTGTTTCTAGCTACAAGCAAATCTAATTTGCAAATGAAAAATTTCATTATAGCAGAAGTTGCCTGCAAGGGAATTAAAGGAGGCACATTCAAAAGAATTCAGCAGATTGTAAAAATGTTTCTTAAAGAATGGATTTACGACCCCAATTCACAATTAAAATAGCAATTGCTTTTAAGTGGTACCTATTATTTTTAAAAGGTTAGATATACTGACAATAGAATTTTAAGGGAATAAGGCAGCTTGTGAGCAAAACCTGTGGTAGGTAATTGGCAAAGCTCACTTAATATTTTTTGTTTGCTATCCAAGAGCTATTCACGATGCCACTGTAACAGTATGTTGTTGGTACAACAGAGCTGACAGTTTTCTGAGATGAAAAGGAAGAGAATGGAATTAATCACACAAACTTCATCATCCAGTCTGGCATAACTGAAAGTGAGTTCTGCTATACTTGAACTATTTTAAATAACTTCATGTTTTATTAATACAGGTTTTTTTTTCCTGTTAACCTCTTCAGCGCTTTCTGTCCAGAGTTCCTCTGCGACTTCTTGTCCTTTGCAAGGCCATCCCTGGTCTGTGGGCAGCCTTGGCATGTCCTCGTTGTTGTGCCCAGTCAGGAGGAGTGCTGGCAGTGCCACGTGTGTCCGTCAGGTCACACACACGATGCCGTGCCCGGGCTGGAAATGGGGGAGTGTCAGAGCTGGTTGTTCCTGGCTGGGGTGGAGATGCTCCTGCTGCCCCTTTTGGGGAGCTCCCCCTCCCTGGCCAGGAGTATGCAGAATGGCTGGTGCTTTAGTGTTGCCTGCCAGCAGCTAGAGTGTTTGCACATTTCTTTTCTTTTGTCCACAGAATGGCTAAGAGAAATAGAAAACTGTAACTGCTTTGTCCTGTGGTGCCTGTTTTAACCTTCAATCCAGAAAAACTAAGAAACATGCAGAAGAGCCAGATTATTGAGAAACATTTATCATCTTAAAAATATAGTATGTTTTAGGAATTTCTTAAACTTGAGGTAAATGTGACTAGGTAAAAATAAGCTTGTGGTTGTGTTTGAAGACGCTGGCAGTGTCCTTGTTCAGAAGAGACAAAATAATTTTCAGTATATTTTTCTCAAGCCTACTTAGTATCCAAGTGTTCTGATACTGTCTGCTTTGTTTGACATTGTGCAGAAAGTTCCTAGCAGACCTCAGGAATCCTGTGTCTCTTGAGAGGGAAGAAAAGAGAGAGAGTACTAGGGATCGAAATTCTCTTGGATTTTAACTTGGGCATTCATTTTGGTTTTGTGCTATTTTTTACCTCTTCTGTTACATACTCAGAGGCTGTGTTTTGTGTCCATTGTTGCATAAGGTTTTCTCAGGTAAGGAATGGTGTCCTCTTTTTCTTTTTTAATTCAGTGAGTTATCATTTGACCGGTAAATGCTACAGTTTGGCAATATTTTGCTATGTTGGTCTCTTTGAGAGTGAAAACAAAGTGTTTGCAGAAAGGTAGCATTGGTAGCTTCCAAGGAAATTGCCCAAGCTCAGATCTTCTACATATTTAATGTCAAGCCATGGATGTCTTTGTGCAGAGGACACAAAATGCTGGTCTTGCATTAGCTTGTAAGTCACACTTTCCTCAAAGGATCACTTTGGTTCCTCTCACTGTCTTTCCACTGAAGTTGCAAATTGCATCCACTGTGATGTAACCTTGGTATGTTGGATATTTGCCCTGAACCTATTATGAACTGGTATTTCCATCTGGAGTCTGGGTTTGCATTATGAGACAGTGGAGGCTGGATGCAGCAGTTCAGTCAGGGAGGAGTGGAGGCACCCTGAAACCGTGGGCTCTGAGCTCAGGGTGGGTGAGGTACACCTGGTGATACTGAGGAGTCTTTCACAGCTGTGCATTTCTGGTTTTCTCAGGGTTTGGCATCATTTCTGTGTCTCAGGAACAAAAAATATATGCAGAAAGGGGAGGAAATGGGTGTTTGAAATGTTCTATGGAGAAAGTCAAATGTTCAGCTGCTGCACTTCTTGCAAACAGATGCACACGTGTTCCTCCACGAGTGAGATACAGTCTGTAAGGAAGCCATGATTTTGTCTGATTACAATGTGCAGAATTTAATCGTTGTTTTGAGAAGTTTTTACCTTTAGGTCATCTTTTACAGGTTAAGAAAAGACTCATTTTAGAAAGGATTCAGACTTACAGTAAGTTTTAGTTTGGTTAAAAATCCTAGCCTGTTTTTTAGGTAGTATATTTCTTTAAAGAAGAG
Source organism: Falcunculus frontatus (assembly GCA_013398115.1). Taxonomy (NCBI): domain Eukaryota; kingdom Metazoa; phylum Chordata; class Aves; order Passeriformes; genus Falcunculus; species Falcunculus frontatus. The sequence goes on from VZRV01005199.1 coordinate 935,217, forward strand.
AATGTGATAAGTTGTTCTGAGCTAGGAACTACTTTTATATATATCACATATATGTAGCTTGGTACAGAGCTTTCCATAAAGACTGAGAGAAAAATAGTGACACTTCTTGACACTGTCCTGGAACAGTCAATAGAAACAGACCTGGTCGCTCCTCTTGAAAAATCCCAATTTTACAAGGGCTGTGTTCTAGGCCAACATCGTATCTTATTTAATGTGGAATTGCAGTAGCAAAGGCTTAAGAGCCTTCAAGGAGAGTGTAGTTGAATTGCCTGCTCTTAAAGTTACTGTGCTGGCACTGCGTTCTAGGACCTGTTCTAATGAAAACAAGTATTCTTTATTCACAGATTATATTTCACGGACTGTGGCTTGGGTTTTGGCAATGAGATTTCGTGGTCTGTATGTGGTCTGAGGGACCTCACTTTTGAGAAGCCAGGAAAGATATTTAACCTGACCTTATGTAAACTGCTGTCACGTGCCATAGGCGTGACCGTGTTCTGAGGTGGGATGGTGAGCATTTAAAATGAATATTTAGAAAAACCCGTCTGATTTCCAGACACTGAAATCTCCTGGATTTCAGCACTGGCATGCTCCTTTGCTGGAAAGCTGAACCTGACTTTCTCTCTCCTCTTGCCTTTGAGCTGCACTTCTCCAGTCAGTGATTGTTCCTAGTGCCACTGTCGCTTTAGTTTTTCTTGACTGTCTTTTTGCTCATTTATCTTATTATGGTGCTTTAAGTATGACTAGTCAATTTGCTTCTTTATGTGATGTGGAAATGTTTCATCTCTGCTTTACAAACACTGACAGTGCTTTTTGGCACAGGGATTGCCAGCCAGGCTATTTTTTCAGACTCTTAGAGGCAGCAAAGTTTTGAAACAAAAGTTTTCTTTTTTCATAGGCTCTGAACTTTCAGATTACAAATCACTTTCTACATGCTAATAAGCTTAGATAAGCAGAGTACATGTTAACACTGTTGTACAGATGGGGGAACCGAGATACGGGAACATTAAGAAACTTGCTTGAGGAAGTCTGTGGGAGCTGACCTTATTCTGCGAGAGACCCACGCACCATCCTTTTTCTTGTCAGATTCTTTCTTTTTACTTAAGCCCCTCCCTCCAAGAAGTCGTTGGTACATAAAAAGCTCTTTCGGATTCTATGTGTCTATATTTACCTACAGCTATGGTAATTTATTACACGGCATTCCATGTGGGACTGCACTGCTCAGTCAATCGCAGAGCGTTTTCCACTTTTAGAAAGCAAGGGCTGCTTTGCTGGTGATCTGGCAAGCTGCAGTTCGGAGGCAACTGCACCAGGAAGTGAGTTCTGCAAAAAGTACAGCGGGTGTGTGGTGTGGAGCTGACTTGCATAAAGAAAGTGTTCCTTCACCTCAAGTACCCTGCAGGTCGTGAGCCTGCCTGTGCTGAGCTGCACACTCTGTCCTCATCTTTAAATAAGAATCTCCAGTGTTCGGTACAGAGGAGAAACTCTCCTGCAGGAGTGGATGTATGGAGTTAAACACTATAGGGAACTAGGCATTTACTATTACCATGGCAACTTCAGATGATGATTTATTAAGCCATATTTTTTTCCACAGTGGAGACTATGCATTTTTGTTGGTTTGAGCTCTCCAGAGACCGTTCGTTGCCACTCCCTAGCGTGTCCTTTTCTCCCATCCAATTCTTTGCTTCTCCTTGCTGAAATTACAGAATAATGGAAATGTGTTTGTAGCAACCTTTTTGTCAGGCAGAGAAAGCTTGGTACAGTTTATGGCTTTATTAATAAATACACTACTGCTGGTTACCACCTTGGACCGGGACACAATTCCAATGACTGGCATAGCAACTGGTAGCAAAGGCAGCACCAGGGAGAGGGCTTCTCAAGTGCTAATAGAGCACAAGACACCGCAGGAAGGAGGGGGGGGAGGGCTTTTGGCCTGGCTAGGCTCTGTCTATTGATCTTTAACTCTCCCTGTTGCTTTCATTCCTCTGTGACCATCCCTTCCTGCTCTTGACCCTGCAGTGGTTGTTTCCATAGTCACCCCCAGCTGCCAGTTCCGTGCCGTTGTTCCTACAAGTGTGCCAGAGCTCCTGGAGCTGCGGTGCCTCTTCTGTGTCTGTGACCTGCTCTGCTGATGCAGCTCAGTGGAACTTAGCGAGTTTGGCTAAATCTGCCAGTTGTGTAGTAGTGAGGTGTTTGCAGAGCGAGGGCCTCAATGACTTCTGTGCCCGTGGTGGCGTTTGCCAGCCCTGTGGTGTGTCAGTTCTGGAGCAGGGACAGCAGCGGGCTCCGTGGCCGCCTGCACCCAGCACACTGCGGCTGTCTGGGGACTGCTGCAGCCGGGCGAGCTGGCTTTGTTCAGCCTTTGGAACGCCAGCTCCGGAGAGCCCTGAGTAAAGGCTCCAGATGCAAATACAGGGGACTTGATAAATTATTCATTTCCAAGCTGCGTAGACATAGTTTGAAAATCTTGAGGATGATGGTAACCAGGTCCAAGCAAACAAAATGAATGGAGCAGTTTCTGAATATAGAATCATGAAATGAATCTTCGGAGCAGAAAAGCTCTCTCAAAAATCTGTCATCTTATCATGCATCTGTCTTTATGAGCAGATAGTGATTTTTATGGCTCTAACCTCTAACAACATTAATCCGCATGTAATCATTGCTTATTTCAAGTCCTTGTGTCAGTGGGTTGGAGTTTTATTTGTTTTCATTCTTTGAAGTACAGAAATGTCCTCAGGATTCTTAAATAATATAGTTGTGATACATCTCAATGTGTAAACTAGTTGTCCTCTACCAGTTTCTGCTGGGTACTTGCCTTTCCCCAGTCAGATTTATTCATGTGGTGCAGTTTCATTATCATTTGGCCATATTTATGATATTCTTTTTTTACTTGATTAAATCGTTCATTATGGACTTCCTAATGTGATAATTATGTAATTATATGTTCATGTATTTCAGTATTGATTGCATAAGTGTATAAATAGCTAATGCATAGCTTTGTTCTTCAATTAATACACCCCTGAGTTAACTCCACCAGAAAGAGAATACATACCTCCAGACCTGTGTAGCATGTAACTTGTATTCTTTCTGTAACTGCTTTCAAGTTATTTAAACTTGTTTTATGAGAGCAGGGCCCACAGCCCTTCTCTGGGGGAACATTTTGCCTAGTTTTGGTTTTTTCTCCTGGGAAATCTGGACTGCACTCTTCTTAAGGCAGGGGTATTTTCCTAAATACCCTTTTTTCTAAAGCATATTGTAAAGCAACAGAACGTAAATCGTAAGTCTAAGAGCATTAATGGTCAGCATGCTCTAAGCATGTGGATCAAGGCCTTGCTGGTATTCCTCAGTTTAGCAACATAAGGATATTTGTATGTAGGGGGTTTCTTGAGGTTTGCACATGTGATTACACCTCAACGAGTGGCTTTAGGTGTGAAGGACTGTCTGAGGTACAATGCTACTTCAGTTGTGGTAACATCCCTTTGCATCCTACAAGTATTATTCCATACTGGTATTTTTAAATTGAAGACTTAGGTGTGGAGGAGGAAAATACCATATTTTCAAAGTCTTAACTGTATAATAAAAACCGGTTTCTAAACAACATATAAATTTCACCCTCACATCTACCCCAAAAAAATCATTCTGTTGTGCTGGACAGAGTTTTTAGGAAACATTTTTCAGTTTCAGCTAAGCTGTGCTCCTTGCTATTGTGTGTACTTGCAGCTGTCACACAGTTCTATTGTTTGACCTGTGCTGCTAAAATAATTCATCGCTCAGTGCTCATTGCCAAAAGACAGTCATGTATCTCCCAGCAGTACTCATAAATTTGCCTGCCTTTTGGATTTTCAGATAAAACACAAGTTTGAAAGTGTGTTTGTTAGCTCTTGCTGTTACCCCATAGAAATGAGGTGCAGTAGAAGAGCTAAAATCTGATCACAAAGTTGAAAATTCCTGTTGTTGTTGTTGCTTTTAGGGAAGTCAGTATATTCCAGTGATGATACAAAAACCCACTCTGCCCAAAGCACCAGCTGCTGCAGGGACACTTTCTGAAATTCAGTGCCTATTGGGCACATCAGAGATTTGATTCTGGCTCCTATTAAACATCAGTATATATGCCTGATGAAAAAACAGCTGTGCTAAAAGTCTAGGAAGATGGAGAAGCAGGAAATGGGACAATTCATTGGCTGCCTTTGCATTTTAAAATCCTTTTCTGCTTGACAGCCTGAATGAACTCCCTGGGTAACAAAGTATCTTTAACAATAACAAAGAAAAATTTAAAAAAAAATCTTTAATAATAAAAGGAAAAGATTAAGGAAAACCCAAACAAACGCAGATACCGCAGACCACACAGGAGCCCCAGAGAATCACTGGCTGGACTTCGCAGCAGGGTAGCTGCAGTCTGGATGTTATTATCATGTCAGAGCAGTCTCCTGGGAATTGCTGCTGCAAACTCAGAGGTACCTGTGGAGAATTCAAGTAGCCAGGAAGAAGGAGGGGGGAAAAAGCCAGGAAAAAAACAAAACAAACCCCAGTCCCATAAACAAATTGTTAAAACTAGTGGCAGAGAAAAACCCTGCAAACACAAAAATCTGTATTTGACACTCCTGCATCTCTAATAGATTTCAGAAGGGAACTTTTATAATTATCTAATCTGGCTTTGGTTTACCACCAGCCAGAAACTTTTGTTCTGTAGATCCATAGATTTTTCTCTCCACCTTTGGGACTTCCATGTGATTTGGTGGCATTGAAACTCTTGCTGTAAGCGATGCCTCTGGCCACAGTGCTGCAGGTGCTGAACAGAGAGTGGAAGTTTTAGAAAGATGGGTTGTTTTAGCAATATTTCTGTGAAACTGGAAAACCACTAGAAGAATTGAGTATAATGAAGGAAGTTCACTGCAAAACTGGGAAGCCTGTGTCCTAGTGCAGAACTCCTAGACATCTGGCTTTGGGAGCATCCTCAGCTTTCCTGCAAACAAGTCCAGTCCTCCACATGTGGAACATAATGCTTACAGAGGTAACAGAGACAGGCTAACTCCTGGAACACCTTTTGTGTTCCTTTAGTGATACAACAGCCTCATGGCATACAGCTCCCCATCTAAGTGAGGGTGAAAAGAATAGTTCAGGGATGGAACAAATTCTGCTTTGCACTGGCAATATAATGCGGGATTAGTGAAGCAATATCAGGGACTGTGTCAGTGCTGTTCTCCAGGAAGGCATTCAGTGTGTGGTGACTGGTTTGGAACGTGGCTTCTCCAGCCATTATGAGGAATTGCCCCCTTGGGGATGCTCGGAATTGTCAAGACCTGGAGAGGGAGGCGTGTTCTGGAGCAAAGCAAGTCTTCAGTCACTTCCAGATGGAATGCAGGAATATAGAGTGACTTGGCTGATACCTGTTAGTCATGGCCACTTTCTCCAGTGGCATGAGCCCAGTTGAATTAATCACAGGGATGCTTTTGAATCCTGCAGATGAAATGCTGAAACTCACCACAAACTGCAAGATATTTTCCAGTGTTTGGAGGGGGACAAGAATTTTGCCCCAAACATATTTTTTTTTTCCAATGAGGACTTTTTTCAAGAAGTTAGATCAAACTCGGTCATATTAGCATGAGAGCAATTCATGTGAGGTACGAAAGGTTGATTATAACAAAAGAGAATTATTAATAGGAGAATAATTTACATCAAGGAGATAGTGGGAGTAAAGTGAATTTTGATGTTTTGAAGGTTGATTGGGTAGGTGGGTGTGTTGACAAAAACAAGACAATCACGTCTTCTTCAGGAACTTAACAGGCTTCAAGGATTTAAAATAAAACCTATGAGCTCTGTGGCACACACTTTTTTACAACAGTAGGAGCACAGGATAATTTTTTTGTAAAAGTCCAGAATATAACTTCAGTTCTATGCTGACCTTTCAGATCATGCTGTCACCAAAGCATTTTCTTTTAAATAAAATTTTTCTTTTTAACATTTCTAGGGTTAAGCATTATAGTTGAGTCTTATTCATCTGTATAACTTTTATATAGCTTCTGGAAACCTTCAGGGTAATATTCCCAATTTCTAGAAAACATTTTCTCCCTTGCAGAGGCGTGTTGTGGGACAATTTGTGGTGTTAGTGATGGTGTGTTTCAGTAACAGAAAAATATGGACTCCTTCACTTTGGTTTTGTTTGGGTTTTTAGCAAGTAAATCTTAACATGTATTTTTAATTTAGGTTAACTAAAGGTCTTGGTATGAAAGTGTTACTAAACAATGGCAACTTGTGAAATGATATCTAGGGAAAAGCAGATAAATCAGTGGTGTGGAGGTTTTCTTGTACAGTTAAAATGTAAGTTCAGATGTTAGAGGTGTTTTTTCACCCAGTGTTTAATATGGAGCAAGTCCTCAAGTGGATTCCAGGTTTTCCCTCTTTACTTAGCACGTGCACTAGAACAACTGTGTCTGTACCAAGGCCTAGGTCATACTGAAATGTAACCTGGGAAGTTGGCCTGCTTGGAAAGCTCAGCCAACAATCAGATCCTTCTCCACTCAGAGAGATGGTTTGGTATTTTGCACTTCAAGGTTGGTTGAATGCTCATAAAATTAGTGACTTGAAGAGATGAAAATGAAGTAGGAGCAAAGGTACCTAGAAGGAGCATATTGGCAAAAAATAGTGAAAGGTCACTTAAAAATGAGCCAGCAGGGCTGGAAAGTGGCACATGGGGAGGCATTGTGGCTCCAAAGGCCCTTCCTCCCAAACTTTCCATTTGTGCCATTCTGCCTTGTGCTGCAGAGGCTGAGGGAGCTTTAGTGTCCCTCTTGCATCAGCCTGCTCTCCCTTAGGCTGGGTCATGGAACTGAGAGCACATTCTGCTCTCTGCTCTTACTGCACCAAGGTCTATATCAGCATGTCTGTGGGTGATTTTGGAGGCTGGATAAGATGTAGATAGGGTAATCATAAGTTTGTGAAAAGAAAATAAAGTTTTTGTAGTGTTAAATCCAAACTGATTAAATCCTACATGCCTTCTGCATCTGAATCTTGTATTCAATTGTAAAGCACTTCCTAAAGGTTTAGAGAGGGAAAAAGAAAGGGCAGTTAAAGGTGTTGATGACTTTTTCTTGGCACTTTTCTCTGTTAGCAAATTTCTAGTCTCTAGACCCTTTTGTAGAGTACTAAAAAAACCAGTTTGCTATTTGCACAGCATTTTGGGTTTTGGTGATTTCAGTAGCAAATTTAGCAGCGATCAAACAAATTTGAAGAGAGGGAAGCTTTACTGACATATGTGTCCCTTGCTCTGATCCAGTCCATGGTGTCCCAGGGCAGAGGCTAAAGAGGCATAAAATCAGGTCAGTTTAACCCCAGTGGGAGTGGAGCTTTAGAGAGCTGTTCCTTTGCTGTCCCTTTCAAGTATCCCTGGACCTCGGTGTGCTCTGAGGTGTGGAAGAAGCAGTCAGGCAGCCGTGGGCTGGTAACAACATGTTACTTAAGTAGGTTTCCTAGCTTAAGCCTTTGTGATAGTAATTATCCATGTATCTCTATTTATATTCTTAGGGGATGATTTTTAAAAAACCCCTATACTCCCTCATTTCTTATACAGTTCGTCTCTGTGTGTTTCTGTGGCTTTTTTTCTCAATATGTAGTAAAAGGAAGCAGAAGATGATTTTCTAGAATGAGAAAAGAAGATGTTTATTCAGATTCACTCTCTCATTGTATCTTGTACTTTTACTGCATCAAAAATGATGTATCTTTTTGATATATTTCTGTTACATTATAACCTGCTGGTGGATTAGGCCATCTGAAGAACTGATGTGTCAGCCAAGTGTTTTGGTTTTTCATATTATTACTTCTGTATTACACTGGCTTTGGTTACATAGGTATAGTTTTAGGTGTTTCTGGGCACTATCCTGAAAGATATTAGAGATCAAGCCTGCAGGCATTTTTAAAGGTATGTTTTGTGGACATAGAGGTGTTAATCCATAATTATTTTTACAAAGATGTGCAAACACAAGTCAGCCCAGTGGCTGTTGTGCCTGGGGAAACCTCCTGGGGTCTCTGAGGTCAGAGAGCTGTCACCAGTTCCCCAGCTGGGGATGGGTGATGTGCGTGGGAAGCTCCCTTTGTGCTGAGCACCTGCAGAGAGGGAGCAGCACAGTCATGACAGCATTGGAGGCAAATACTGCAAAATGCCCTTTGGTGCAATGGTCCCTGCAAGGAGAAATGGAACAGTCATGCTTTCAAAAGCTCAAATAAATAACTGCTGGCACTCGCAGAGCACCAGTCCTCCATTTGGGAAATACCACTTGATGACAGAGTTGATGAAAGGTCCTCAGACATCAAACACATCAACTATAGCTAAAAAAAGCCATGCTATATATGGTCATTCTTCTCTTTAGGAAGACATTCCTTCTGTTGTTCTCCTTTGCTTATTTTAGTCACCCATTTCATACCTCCTCTTCAACACTTGACCCTTCAAGATAACCAATCTGTGGTGATGATCCATGTTTTCTTCAGAAAACTGGGAACCAAGAAGACTCTTAGTGGCTGTGCTAGGAATTCCTGATTGTTTTATTTACTGCTTTACATCAGTGCATCTTCACCTTTATGTGACAGATGTGATTCCTGGGTTTAAGAACTTCTGTAAACTCATTTGTAGCATTTGTTGATGACAGAGAAGTCCACGCAGTGACAGGGTGTGCTCAGTGCACAGTGCTCTCTGGGCTTTGATCTAAAGCCCTTCTTGCTTCTTCCTGCAAGTTCTTTTTTCGTTGCAGCAGCCTGTGCACTGAATGCAGCTCTGGCTGAACTGCCTTATCTCAGACACACGTTCATGGAGAATCACTGTGAAGTGCTACAGGAATTTGACAAGGATCAGGACTAGTTTCAACACTGTTCAATATTTTTGTCAATTACTTGGAAGAATCTTTCTGAATTACTGCTGCTTCATTTCCAGGCAGCACAAATAGTGGCAGAATGTGAGATAAGAAGGTAGTAGACACTTTACACAAAAAGCTCTGAATTGTTTTGCCTGTTTAAGCAGAGGACCTAAAATAAATAAATGAACTTGCCTAAGAAAAAGAGTGGGAGAAGACACTGTCAAACAAAGCAGAGATGGTCCTCTTGACTAACAGCTGGCCACAAGCTGCCGGTGGAGAACTGTAATGCAATACTTGTTTGTGTAAATGGGAATGGGAACTGGGAGAGTTTTGTCTGCTTCTATGCCTATGTACCTTGGCAAGACAATTCTAAAATGATTGCTGTCATTCTGAGATCCATGTCTTAGGAGGGATGTTGAGGATAAAGTTCAGAAAGTCACCACAGAATACGTGGGGTGGGAGCAAATGGTTGGTCTTCAACCACCTAGAGCATCATCTCTTACATTTGTCACTGAGAAAACTGGGTGTCTGTAGGTAGCAGTGTTTAAGGGTCTGCAGAGAAAGAAAATCCTGGGTACGAAAGGAAATGGGACCCAGTGGCTGAAATAGATGAATTCAAATCTAGAGTAGGTAAAAATATTCAGCTCTGGATCTGGTTAAATATGGGAATGGATTACTGGGAGGAAGAGCTGCTGCACCATTTCCGGACATCTGCAGCTTCAGCTTGGATGCCTTTCTGTTAGGAAAGCTTTAATCAAACACTGCGGGCCCCAGCGCTGGGGTTAATGATGTGAAATGCAATGACCTCTGATATGCACGTCTTAGGATATGCAAGAATAGATCATCCCACTTGTCTTTTTTTAACTTCAGATTCTATGAATTGATGGATGTCTGCTAGTGATACAGCTTGAATAACTCTTTGTACTTTGCCCTAATTCTACAAGTCTTTGTACAAAATTTTCTCATTATAATCTTAAGAATACCTTAGACATTATTCTCTCAGTCTGTTAGCTACTATTAGCAGCCCATGTGAATCCAGCCATTGGTGTTGTAAGAATTACTTGGGAAATAATTTCACTTTCTCATGCTGGATTTTGATAAGGTGGAGGTAATCTTGACTTTTAACTCTACATTCTTGAAGATAAATGTCGAGACATTCACCTTTTTTCATGAGAAAATTATAGTAAGTTTCAGTGTTCAGAAAATATAACTCAGTGCTTGCATGTTCAACAGCACAGAGTGCAGTACCTTGAATTTTCTGTTCTTTGACGATCAGGTATTGGTCCCTCCAAAAAGCCTGGCTACTGCATCTGTCTGAATTTGGGGTTGCTGTGGTCTCACAATTTTCTAGTTTGTATTTAATGCCACTGCCAATTCGTGTTGCAGAATATGAAATATTAGATCCAGTGGCTATTTTTTTTATATCTAAAATTTATGGGAAGCAAGGACAGCTTGTGAATGTCTTCACAGAATTTCTAATGTATGAAGTAGTATTTTTCTTTTGGTTTTTTGTTTGTTTTTTGATGCAGCCTAACTTATTACTGGCATGCTTAATACTATTTTGTAAAGTATTTTTGCAAAGAGTCAAAAGGTAATTTGCTCTCTTGAATTTTGAAATGTATTTGCCTTTGTGAATATAAATTCTTTCAACAGTATACCGTTGTCTCCACACAACCATTCCAGCATAACTTATTTTCTGAGTAATGAGTTTATAAAATTGATTGTGTGTTTGTCTTCTGTGTTTGATTGTGAAACTGTAATGAAATACTGGAGTTTAAACAATGTGGGTTTTTTGATCTGTGACAGTCCTTAGAAATAAAAAGAAGAGGACTGAGTGAAGGAAGGGATAAGCCAAAAGATGTTGTGATAATGCTATACTTTGTCCTGCCAAAGAGCTTCTCTAAAGCAGGGAAGTATTTCTCTACAGTACCAGATAAGGAGTGTGTTCAGTCCAGTGATGTTGGCTTAATTAATTTAAATTCTGGTCCAGGCTGTGCAGTAATGCTAAAGATTTCTTGTGTACCTGTGTGTGAATCCGTGATCTCTTTCAAAAGCTGCATGATGAATAAGTTACATGTACCTAATAGTCATTGGAAGGGGAATTGGCACTTTACCAATGGCTTGGAATCATACAAGAGCAATGTGATTTGTGTGCTTTTGTTTCTGTGGACCTTTGCTCTGGTACTTACCTCGTTGGTCTGACGAGTTTTTGTTCTGCTGTTGGGAATTAAAAATATAAATGCAGGATGGAATTTCTCTTGATGTTACACAGTGACAGCAATTTTTTGCTGATAGAATTGCAGGAAGAATATTACAGGTCCAAGTGCAAGGTCTCTTGATCTTTCAGGCTGGTGGAACTTTGATAGCTGGTGGAGCATTCCTACTTCTGTAAACTTTATTTTAGAATAGGTGATAAAATAAATACGTATATCTGGAAAAAACCCCACGTAAAAATAACTTATTTAAGAAAATTATTCAATTAATTGGATGCAAGCAAGAAAAAGCTTCTTTTTACCTGCAGCCTTCAGTTGACAGTTGTGGAATTTGAAAATCTTTCCATGCCCTCTTTGCTTCTTTTGATTTTATTTCTGCGTGCTTCTGTCCCTATTTGTTACGATGTCTTGTGTTGGTTTTGGTTAGCTTGGAAATATTCTCTAGACTCTGAATACATCTGTCTGATCCTTCTTGGGGAATGGGACAGAGAAATGGTGTCTGTGTGGCCGGTCAGGAGCTGTGGGGGGGAGCACGGGCGTGTCCTGCCGCGGGTGGGCTCAGGTGGGTGCTGCTCAGAGGGACAGAGTGGGAATTTGGCTGGAGCTGAGGGTGCTGTGCAGCACCTTGCAGCAAGCAAGGAGGGTCCTTGGGCCCATGGAGCTGGCAGCAGTGCAGCACCTTATCACAAAGAGACCTTCCTAAAGCAGGCACCTCCTCAGTGCTGGGAGTGAGCAGGAACAGCTCTGGGAGGGGTGGGAGCTGACCCAAGCCTCCCGTGGTGGAGCAGCTGATCCTCATCCACACTCAGGTAGCACTGGCAGCCTTGGAAGTTCAGTTGATGCTTTCTGCATAACTAATCTGCCTGAAAAGGATAATTTCAGGGCATTTGGAGTGGGGACAGAAAGTTTCCATCCTTCAGGAGGTAAACTGTGATTCCCCAGGGTGTGCAAAGCAGAGGAGGAGGCATTGTGAGGAGTGTGTTGGTTCCCAGGCAGGTGCTGTGCCTGTGGGGATCAATAGTGGCCTGGGCCTCTTGCTGGCAACTTGTTTTCTTACCAGCCACGGCAGTGCAGGACCAGCAATGGGGGAGATGTTTTTGCTGTTAAGTGGTAGGAGCAGGTATATGATCTTCTGTAAATCACAAAGATGGTATTAAAGAGTGTGTGTGCATAGTAGTTTGGTTTTTGTTTTCTTTTTTTTTTTTTTTTTTTAATCAAATGCTATTTCTGAGCTCCAAGGGCTGACAGCTGTTCTAGTTTTGCTTGGGGATGTTTTCGCAATGTGGATTAATCAATGTTATGAACTGGGTCCATGGGGTTTTGGGAATGTAATTGGTTTCAGATGACACTTTGCTAGTCAATCTGTGAAACAGCCGAATGTTGACACAGCTGAACAATTCCAGCTGTTTCCACTCACCCCTTCTTCTCTCCCTGGATGCACCAGCCTTTTTCCTCTCTGTCTCCCTTTCTTATTGTGACTTTGTAAAACAAATTTGGGGTTGCTGTTTCTGTCATTTGTCTCTGCTTTGGTTTTATTTCTTCCCAGAATACTTTCAAAATGCATTATTTTAGGTATGTTTGTTGATGTCCATTTTTATCACTTTGAGCCTAATTTGTTATGCAGACATTAACTTTTAAGAAGCAAATTTACATGTTGCTTGAAGGTACCCTTTTATCACATAATTTGTACAGATAATTTAAGAAGTTTGAAAATACTTTTACATTTGTTGTGCCGAAGCCACCTGTTCTTTTAAAAAAGGTACCAAGGAATGCAGGTAACCAAAGGCAGAGACAAGGTGGGAGGACTCTGCATGAAGATGTGCTGTAGACCCTGCTCCACTGCTGCTCTGCCCTACCTGACAGCCTGGCTTTGGTCAGCCTGATGACACTTGTGTGCTGTGCATCCAGACCTTCATGACAGGAGAAATAACTCCCTAGAAGGGAGTGGCTCATAAACTGCCTATGCCATTTGTATTTCTAGAACTAATTATTTTTCTCTTCCTCCCTCTTTTTGCCCTATTGTATGGTAAGTGTAGGTAAGCCCTGAATACGCCATGCCTCCTGCATCTGGAGTTTTTAATGTCCCTGTTCTCGATTTGTGGCAGCACAGAAGAAAGAGATGCAGTGCGAGACAAGGCACATTCATTTTCCATGGAATTTTTTGTGCTGACTTGCACAACAACACTTTGCAGCAGAGACTACAGAATGGCCCAGGCAGTTGTTCTTTGGAAATCTGTGTGCTTGGACACCTACAGACATTGCAGAGAGATGGCCCTAGCCCCTGGTGGGGTGATTTGACTTTGTTCTGGAAGCCTTTGGCCACTATCCCTCTGGTGAGAGGATCGTGGCTGGGTGTTTAGTAGTAACTCCAATGGGGGCAATTTGCTGTTCAGTATTATTTTCCCATTAAGCAGTCAGATGGGTTTGGAAGGATGTATGCTCCCTCTTGTCTGTGTGGCTCCTCCGATGGCAGACTATTCTAAATTAAAACTGATGTGTGAAAAATTCTGTAACAAATGTGCTGTTTTCAGACAGCAGTCAGCTTTGCTAACTTTTTGAAACATCAGAAAGCACCCACGTGTGTTGAGCCTTGTAAATCATCTCTCTTGTGTGCAAGTAGCCTGTCATGGAATGGCTGATCCTGTACCTTCCACACAGTATTGCTAATGCTTTACCTACAGAGGAGTCTCTTTGCCTACTGTATATGGTCTGTTTAGAGAAGGGAAAATGTATATTGAAAACATGGTAGGAAAATGGCACCTCGGGGAGTATCTCTCTTAGAATTCCGTTACACCGAGAAAATCGCAAATTTGCGCAATGCAGTTTTCAGAGAAAGTCCTGCTGTCTGTCATTCATTCCTGTTTGTATTTTTTACTACCAGGGTATTCAATGAGAACACCCCGTTCTACAGACTTCATGCTGGCAGTGGACACTGGGAGTTTTTTTGCATTTTTTGTGGGGAGGGAGACTTTGAAGGCATAAATTCTGTACCTCGATCTAAGCAAGTCTCAGAGACCCTGTTTACATGGCAAGATAAAGCTTTTTAGTGTTTTCTAGCTTTTTCCATTTTGTCCCAGAGATTTAGGATTCTGACTAGCAGTTCAAACCAGCATTAAAATCCTCTTGTTGACTGAGAGCTAGTTCAAAACTGTCGTGATTTTTCATTCTGTAATTTTTAGAATCTGTGAGGAACCCTGGACTCTCTCGAAGGACTGTAGCATTCTTTCTTCTGCTGTATTATTGAAGACCAGTTTTTTCCAAAGCTAAAGGCAGACAGCTGCTGGACTTAAAGCAAACATTTAAATGCACTTGCTACTTGTGCCTGTGACTTGAGGTATATCCCAGTGGTAAACTGATCTTGCATTTAATCAAAATGATATTTCGGGTAAATTGGGATTTTGTCTTTCTCTGCTGTACCAGCCCACAGGTAGTTCTTAGTTAAGGAATGTCTACACAGCACTGAGAAGAGAAAAGTGAAGGCTAATGCTTATATCAATTCAGAAACAAAATGACACCATTTCTTTAAACGGAGCCAACATTAAACGCATTGAGGACATGTATGCTATTCACTCTAATGTTCTTTTCATCATTCTTCAAACAACCCGGAGAGGTTTTCTGTTGTACAATCTTTGACAAATCTTTCTTTGTATCCCTAGTTCTCTTTTGTTCTGTTGAACCACCAAAGGGACCAGGTTCTTGGAAAGACAGAGGGAATGCACACGAACAGTGTGGTGTGGAAAGCCTGTCTGTGATGTTATGTGGCTGAATTCATACAAACTTAGAGCTATCACAAGCCCAGGTTTTCTCAGTGTGTCTCTTATCTCCCACTGGAAATTTTGCACAAGTAGAAAGGAAGGAATTTGGCTGTGGTCTAGGATTTGCAGATCTGCGTGTGCTGGAACAGTAGCACTGCCTGATGCTGCCTCTGCTCGAGTCCATGCCCGTGGATGTAGTGTGGGAGTGCAGTGCATTCAGTCCAGTGTGTGAACAGGAAAGAACAGCGTGCAGGAGTGTCCTGCTCAAAGTTTGAACATTTGGTAATTTCCCTTTTTTTGGAATGGTTTGTTGTTATCATATCACAGTTTAAACAATCTACCAGTTATTAGTCAATTCATTGTATCTTCAGAAACACACGCAGAAAGAAATGTACCTTGGGCCACAGTATGTTCTGAACTGTTGTGCTTTGTGAGGTTAGTGTCTCCGGCTGTGAAAACCAGGAAGTTAAATAACTATTCCAGTATGTTGTGTTGTAATCTCTGGCCTGCAGTAGAAAAAGCAGGTTCATCAGTAGAACCTACTCTGAGCGTACCCGCTATGGGCATGTGAAAATTCCTTCTCTTTCTACAGTGGAGTATCCCTGCACTATCTGTTTTTATTGCTTTGTCCTTCTCTTCCCACTCAATTATTTGGTCATTGAAGCCCACGTGCCCTCGAGAAGCTCCTCCAATAGCCCAATTTTGAGAAATGGGAAAGATTTCTGAAAAAGTTTCTATTAACCAGTCCATTTCCAAGTTAGCCTTTGGTAATTCCAAATCACCAGTTACTTCAGAAATTTAGGCAGAGCCATAACAATCCCACAACACTGGAGGCAGAGTTTTAATTTGCAGGCAGGAAGAGTCATTTCCCTGGCTGCTGTGCCTCCTGTTAAATTGCTGAAGGAGGTGTGGCTCTGAGAAGAGCAGCACCACCCTCCATCAATGCCTGCCCACAATTTGTATTCCTAGGACTGGGGCCTAGTCTGTAAAAGGTTTTGCTGGGCCTGTGTTTTCCTGTGTGTCGTTGTGTCAGTGTGGCTCTGAGCAGCAGCCCTGGGGACTGTCACAGAAGTAATGGGGTAGAAGGCATCAATAAAATATTTTGTTAGTGTGCACTCGTTTGTGTATCTTCAGACATCAGGCTTTTAGGAGTGCAGGAGTGATGCTTGACAGTACAGCACTGTCTGATCACACATTCACAGTCCTGATACCCAAATGCATCAGAGAAGGCTTCATTTCTGTCTTCCCCCTCGCAACCCACAATGCTTTTTTTTTTTTTCCCCCCCAGAACAGGGGCTGATATAATCCTCATATCTTTGTTATTTTGATTTTTAATTTTTTTTTCCTTTCTTGCAAAATAAGTTAGAAATGGACTCGATACATATCAAGGAAATCTGGTTTATGCTTTCACAAGCCTTATTTCAGTCTCTTTTTCTGCTTTCTGGAACAAGTACAGTAGCAACTTGCATACGTTCAGTGTCATGTTGCAGAAGTTTCTTCTTAAGCACCACTCCAGGAGCATATCCCTGGTGTTTGTGTTCGCCATGATTTGGTGCCAGCTGATGCTCGTTAGGGCCCTGATTGCACTGCTGGCCCTGACCGCCCTCACCTGGGCTCTCACCTGGGCCCTCACCTGGGCCCTCACCTGGGCTCTCACCTGGGCCCTCACCTGGGCTCTCACCTGGGCTGTCACCTGAGGCCCTGCCCAAGAGCAGGGAGTGCCCTCAGAAACTCAGCTCTGGGCCACGGTCAGGCCTCTCCTTCTTCTTTCTCTTAGATTTTAGCAATGCAGCTACATAAAAACTTAACAGCCCTTCCTCAGAGAGTGATAAGAAGAGATAACGGGGCATAAAGAAAAATTCCACCCTTGATCATATGGTCCTGTGCTGGTAAGTTGTTGACATTGTGATGTGCTATGATACTAAATTTTTGACTCATTGGAAATGCAGCTTGAGTCATAAAGTCCTGTATTTGCTGTTTTGGGGAGTTTGCTTTTTTTTTTTCTTTTTCTTTTTTTGGTAGTAGCTCTTGCTCCAAAGAGGAAAGCTGAAAAAGCAGTCTAGGGGAGCAGATAAGAGTAAGTTGCAGTTCCAGTTGTTGTGCCATAAAAAGAACTAATGCAGGTGGTAGGAACCTTGGCTGGTGTTTCAGTGTGTGATTTGAGAGGTCTGGTGAAAACAGGAGTCTGTGCTCTGCTGCTGGAAGTTTGTTGCTTTTGCTTTAATCCACCTAGTCAACACCTAGCTCATGCTATTAAGATGATTTTGAGAGCTTCACTGGTGCACCAATGAGCATTTCAAATGAAATTTTTTTTCAAAATGTCACGATTCTGTGTTCAAGTAGGATAAAAACTGACAGTTTTGATCTTAAACTTAACTGTTCAGCTTTTTAATGCATGAAACCATATCGTACCTCTACTATGGCATCACAGACTCTGAGAAAAAAAATGATCATCAGGAAAATCTTTGCTGCATTGAAGTTATCATTGATAGAGATGAAATCAAGGTCAAGATACCACAATGTGTGGGAGGAAGCTGGGTGAGAATTAGCAACTTCATCTAAGGCTTTATATCTCAGCTCGCTTCCAAGTTGTCTTTCTTCCACTGTCTCTCAGTGACTGTGAAAGAGCCATGAGAAATTGTATCTCATATATATAATTTTCCCCATTATGTGAGATCTCAGGATCTTTTTGAAGATAAGTTCAAATAGATTTGAGCTGATTCAGAAAAGAGGCCATTTAAGAATTCTTGACTTTTTCAAGTGGTTCACTTCATTTCACATTGCTCTGGAAGGAGGTGAGAGATTTCCTCCTGGTCAAGGCTCCTCACAGGCTGTGTAAGACACTGGTTTGTGAAGGAAGTTCAGGCCCAGCTGAGCTGGGATTACTCTTTATGAAGAAGTTGTTATTAATTTGAAGGCAGGGGCAAGTTTTCCTTTCTTTACTGTCTTCTCCCTCTACTTTCTGGCACATTCTCCAATAGCCTTAGCTATCAAAATATCATCAATATATGTCAGGCACAAGTCCCACTGTCTCTGGGAGGCTGCGTTTGTGTATTGGTGTGGAGGTAATTTGTGTGTTACATCCTCATCTTGTTCTCTCTGAAGACCTCTCTGTTGTCAGTCAATCTGTGTCCTGGGTCAGGTGTGAGAAATGTGGACTGCTGTTTCCTTGTGCAGACCTCCACTGTTCCAAAAGTCAGAGTCTGTGACCCAAACCCAAGCAAAATTTGGGGCTGCTCCTGGTTTTGCTGTTTACCACTCTGCCTTTTGTTCCTTAGGGAGCGTGCTGCTTCTCAGAGAGTGTATGCTTAATAAACTTGATGCAACAATTTCGGCTTTGGAAGGAGGGTGTCACGTTCCCTTCTTTCCTACTTGCCTGCATGGTCTCCTGTGGATGTCCTGAACTTCTCTTCAACCTGTTTTGGGTGCGATTTTGGTTTTCTTTTTTCCCTTGGTCTAGTCTAGCCTTTTGCCATAGCCCATTTCCTTAAATAAAGCATTTTAAGTTGTTAGCAGAAAGAGGTGCTGACTTCCCAGCCAGGTGCCATCCCTGGCCAATTTAACCTCTTTGTGTCTCAAAGTACCGTTTGCTTTGTGGCTTTATTGCTGAAAGGTGATGCAGGTGGCCTGAGATTGCTCTGCTGTAGCTCTCAGGCAGAACCAGGAGGACCAGCCCAGGGTCCCTCTGAGCTGACTGACCTGGTTTCTGCTGCAGGTGGAGCAGAAAAGCCTTGCTGTAAAGCAAAGAGCCAAAGCCCAGCTCTAGCACCCAGAACATAATGGCTCGTGCAGGATGGACCGGGCTGTGCGGTTTCATTCAGTAACATCTCACATCTGCTATCTTCACTCTGAAGGAGAACTCTATGAATAAAGGCTGTTTTTTGATCACTCACTGTGCTTTTTAACCTTGCAGAATCCAGGAGTGCACCATTTTGATAACAACAACTGGAATTTTTCATGAGTTCACTGGTCACAGCTCTCTGGGTCAGGGGCTCGGCACAGCCAAGGTGTGCCAAAGGTGGCCTCTTGGCACAGAGGGGGCTGCAAGCCAGAAATTGGGCTGGCATTTCTTGTTATGCCCAGAGCAAAGGAGGATGAGGAGGGATCTTACTGGGAGTACTTTCAAGAGGGACTTGACTCCAGCAAGCTCCCAGTCTCATCACCAGGAGAGCATTTAATGTGTGTACTTGGGAGAAAGGGCAAGAGTAGTCAGTGTCCATTAATTCAGTTGTTTGAGTTATTAGACAGGTCCCTTACCTTTTCTGCAGCCCTTTTGAAAGGCTGATACTGCTCTTTTCTTTTTTTTTTCCTTCTTCTTCTTTTTTTTTTTTTTGGTTTGTTTATTGCATAACTCCAATAGAAAGAAATTCCTAAGGCATGAATGCTAAAGAGGAAGGAAAGAATAAGTGGTGCCAGTTAAATTTTCATGTATTTATGCCTTATTATGGCCTGACAGTCAGAAATAATATTCTTTTCCTTTTATCCTGATCTTCTCTTTTGACTGTGTATTAAAAAACCACCAGCAGTAACAAAGTGTAAAAGATTGAATTAAATCCTAGTTAAAATGACTTCACCTTAAATAGTGGAATATCTTAGATCTCTTTCTCTTCCTTTTTTCTTTCTCTCTGTCTAGTCTACAGAGACTTGGCAGTCTCAGATACCCTTGGGTGTTCAAAGGTAGATCAGTCTGTGGCAGGGCTGCCTTTGATGTTTTCACCTACAAAAATGTCACATCACAACTTGCTCTGTTATTTCACATTGAATGTGAAAGATTCACTAAAAGGTTAATTTCAAGTCTTGTTGAATTTTATACCATTAAAGCAATGCCTTTTCAAGGATGCACCCAGAATGGTTTCAGAAGGATGAGAGAAGGGGCTGGTTTAAAGTTCCTGCTGCAGCTACAGCACTCGGTAACCGTGTGCTTTGGGTGCTTGTGGGAGCACAACCCCTCCTGCAGGAAGGCTTTGCCCTCCACTCCCTGGGGGGAAAGGAGAACAAGGATTGCTATGGATACTTTAAATAGCACTACATCTACCTGCAGTACCTTCACCTACTTGTACATGAGGCCCTAATTTGATTTGCGTTCAGTCTTGTGAAAGACAAATGTGAAGGGAGAGAAACATTACATGCAAATCTTTTGAGGGAGATCTTGAATAATCCCGAATATCCGTTCTGATTTCTGGAATGAACTGTAGAATAATTACAAATGCCTGAGTGAAATGTTTTTGAAAGAGTTTTACTCTTGGTTCTTCCCCTCCCCTTCAAGACTTGTGTCTTGAGGCAATGCTGTACCTTTGTACAGGGACTTTAATTTCTTTGTGGATGCAGTAAATTTGACTGGAGAAAGCTAAATGTAGTGGATTTCAAACATTTTTTTGAGTAAGAAATCTGTTTTTCTAAAAAATTCTTCATTTCAGAGAAAAATGCTTGTTTATCAGTCATACCACAAATAGTGCATTTGAAAGATTTTTGAATGGACAGGTGCTGAAGGAAGGATAGAAGTTATGTTTTAAATTGCTTAGGGTTTTTTTTTAAA
Source organism: Falcunculus frontatus (assembly GCA_013398115.1). Lineage (NCBI taxonomy): Eukaryota > Metazoa > Chordata > Aves > Passeriformes > Falcunculus > Falcunculus frontatus. The sequence continues at coordinate 955,561 of VZRV01005199.1, forward strand.
CAATTGCCAAGTAAGTAATTATATTTTCTGTTTTCTCTTAGTACAGTGAAACCTTTAGACTTGGCGAGGGCACTTAGAAAAGGAGGTGACCTTTCTCCACCTCTCCTTCTCTTTAGCAGAACTCAGCTATATCATTTAATTGGTTACTGAGCTTGATGCTCTCCACCCCCTCTTCCCCCCACAAATAATTCTTGCAAGTGAGCAGTGAGAAGTCAGGTAACTTGCTCCAGTGTCCTCACATTTGTCGTGTAGGAGAGGCTGGGATTACGTGCTTTGTCAAGCTGTGCTCTTAAGGATGTGTTACATTTCCTACCGATTTAACACAGGAAATGTCTCTGTCACCAGGCAGCCCTGCTTTTCTGTGCATCCCCTAATTGTGTGTGAACTGAAGGTGCAGCTGGAGAGCATTTCATATCTAATTGGTGTGTGAAAGCTGAGGGCAGAAAAAACAATTAGGAAGTCATGGTCAACTTCAAGAAGGGCCATAATTGAGGCAGAACTGAAATTAAAAATTGGATTGCTACCGAGCTGAAGTGGAAAGGATGTATGGAACAGAGCTGTAAACAGCCGAGCAGCTTAGGCTCCAAAGTTCCACTTGCTGCAGCAGCTTCAGAGCCCCAGGTGCCTCAGGGGTACCTGGTGGGGAGCTTCCCAAGCCCCTTGGCATTTCGAAGAAATGTCTGTGGGTTACTGTGGCTAAATTTAGTGTGTTACAGGATGTCTCTGATTTTGGTTTCCCCCCTCTTAACCATTTGCAGTCTATTGATAGCCCTGGAATAAGAGCTAGCTGCTCTATTCACCTGCCTGGTTTTGTCTTCATTTAGCAGCAAATAAAGAGGTAGAGGTGCTAGGCATACACTCAAGTGCTATTTTAAATCCACCTAGTCAAGAGTTTGAAGTAATTCAACAAAGGAGTTCATTTTACTGTTCAAACTGTAACAGTTTCTGTGTACACTAAGTGATAATGAGGCCATTTAAAAATCCTCTTCTTGCCACTTGTAATAACAGGATGTAGGTCTTCTAAGAATGTATTAAAATGTGTATCACAGCAGCTCGTTGCCGTTTTACTGTTTGGCTGACGGGTCATAAACTCTGGCAAGTTCTAATGCTAAAAGGTTATGGTCCAGCCTGTCACTTTTATTGTAGCATATGTGGTAATGGCTGATTTTTATCAGTGTCTTAACACTAATTGTACCAACATAAACTTAGCTTATAGCTGTGCAAACAGAAGGCTGGTGTGTGCGATAAGCCCCTGCGTCAGAACAGCGTGTGAGGTGCCCGGTGCAGCCCTTACCTGAGGCACAGCGAGCTGCTGGGGCTGCAGGCAGGCACAGGAGGGGGCAGAGCACACCAGCAGCACTCCTGAGCAGCTAGAAAGCAACAAGTGCCTGAACGAGATTTTGTTCTTGCTTTGTTGATTTTTCTTTGCCCGTTGCCTTTGTGTCGGAGGAAGATCACGGTATCTGTCATTTTGCCAGATGGTTATTAAGGTGGTGTGTCAGTGTTTGCATAGGGGAACTGTCGTGCTGCTGGGAGAAGCTGGGAACTAATGATTTAAATTTGTTATTTGGGAAGCAGGTGGGCAGCCTGTGCAGAGAACGGCCTAGCTACCATGTGTGATACCACTGGAATACTTTTCTTTCAATTAATTAGATGTTAAGTGATCACTAGCTTCATTTCTTCAGATTTCTGTGACCTTAGTCTCCTTTCCTAGAAACTTTCGCCTCTTGCTTGAACTACAGAACATCAGGGCTTGGGCAGTACTCGAGTTTCTATTGCCATGGCATGGCGTGTTGTGTTAAAGAGCTACTGTGTTCTTTCTACAGAGCGATTTGTCATTTAGACACGCAGTTAGAGGTATTTTCAGATTTTATGTGTTAGTTTTGTGCATTCCTGATAGGGTTATTGCTCTACATTTACTTGTAAGCTCATTTAGGATCTCTTTGGACAAAAGGCACTACTGAACGTGCTAAGATTTTCTTACCAAAGATGCTGGGTTTGATGGGCACTATTGTGCAACTTGGAGGATTTAAAAATTTTTTTATTCAAAGAAAGTAGTTACCTCTTGTGTGGAAGACAAACTTTTCAATGTATAAGGAGAATAAACCGAGTCATAAACAGTTGCTGAGATAATACCCGCATTCTGAAGTAGCTGACGACCCTGCCCTGGTGATGTTGGTGCGGTCGTGCCTTGCTGGTGGCTGCTCGAGGCTGTCCTGTGCATTCCCCGGGACACTGCCGGTGGCTGGGAAGCCCAGGGGCTGTTTCTGTGGCTGCAGGAGCTGGAGGAGAGGCGCTGCCGCCTGCTTCTTTTCCCTTTCAGCCGGTCAGGGAGTGCCCCGAGAGGCCGCTCGGAGCGGAGGGTTCGAGCCGGGCCGGGCGTGCCCGGGCTCCCCGCGCCGCCGCTCGGCTCCGACAGTACATGGCAAACATCACTAGGTGGCACAGGCACCCTGGTGCACTGCCCGGCTTCCAGCGCTCCGGCAGCGCCCGAGCCGCAGCAGCGCTCGGATGCAGCCCCGTGTCCCGGGCACGCCGCGCTGGGCTCTTACAGCGCGTTCCTGACACTTCATCACCGGGCTCGCTCCCGGGGCAGCGGCCTCGGGCTGTGCTCGGCTGTCCCGGCCAATTTGGGCTGCTCCTGCCGGGCCACTGCCAGCATAAACCTCAAGGTTTTGCTTACTTGGGGGAAAATAATTTTAAATGATGTTTCCAAAGCTTCTTGAAATCTTGTTTTACCAGGCGCTTACCTTAATCTGTCTGTTGAGTTACCAAGCTCCTGTGAAAGTCTGTTTCAGCCTTTTGGAATTTATGCCAGGAAATCCAGTATATAATCCAAGTTTAAATAAAGCACTTTATAGTGGGTGCTTATGTTTTAAGCACGAGTTTAAGTGTTTTCAATAGTGAAATGAAGGATAGTGCTGTAAAGTTTGTGTTTAAAATTGAGCACCCCAGTTAAGCATATAGTTGAGCTGGGGCTTCTCTTGGTACTTATTTATGAAGCTAGTTGGGGAACTCCATTTAAAATGTATATGATTGTTTCTGTCTTTATTTCTCCTGTGGTAGAAATCAAAGTGTAGGTTGGACTGTATGAGAGGTAGATGGATCTTGGTTAAGTTTACTCTGAGGTTTTTTGTTTGCTGTTTGTTTGTTTGTTTTAAATTAGAATGTCTTTAGTCTGGAGGACTCAGAAAATCCTCAGCAGTTGATGAGTGTCTATTTTTAAAGTAAACTCATTGCACTGTGATGTGTCAATTCACTTCTCTAAACCAACATGAGTTTATAGACACACTGATTTCTCAGCACTGATTTTAAGTGGAGTGCTAGGGATGTTTCTAAGAATAAAATGTGGGTTTCAATTTACAAGAAGGAGTTATGATTTAGACGTTAAGCAAGTAATAGTTTCCTTTTAAATCATAGGTGTGTTGTGCATGGGTTGTATTAATACTTAACCACCTCAATTAGGTGTTTTCAAGTGCAGTGACAGTTATTTTAAAGATTTCTGCTGTTTGAAAATACAGCATGGCTTCAACTTCATTTGTAAGGGAAAATGCTGTGAGAGATTGTGGTGGCATTATTGTTACTGCTGTTAATGTAGCTTGAAACCCATTCTGCCACGTAGCAAAAGCAAAATAAAAGTCTCTTCCAGGATCTCTCATCTAAATATTTCTAGAAAATCAGAGTTGTCTGGGTAAAGTAGATGCCAGGGCTGTGAATTAAATATATAAAGGACTAGAATTTACTTGCCTATAACAATAAATGAAGATTTTTTCCCCAGGTCCCCTTACTGTCAGAATATTTCACAAATACCACATTTATTTTCACTGTGAAGATAAGATTTCTTCATTACAGCAGAAATATTTGTGTTGAGATAGTGGACAGCAGTGGACACTAGAGTAGATTTAGGGAGCCTGGTGTATACATGCCCTTAGAATGTTCCATTCTCCATGTGGAAGTGTTTGGGATGGACACACGTGCATTTCCTCTGGGTTCAGTCCCATCCCTGGCTCTCTGATAAATATTGCAAGAAAGCACCAGGGTAATCTTGGGTCCTTGCTTAAAATAATGCTGTAGGCTTCCCACACAGGAGAGTGTTGGTTGTTGAAGGGGATTTTTATGGCTCACACTGGGACTGACGTCAGGCTCGCCCACAGCCTGGGACTAGAGAAATGCTGAAGCTGTGCAGATGAGCAGTTCCTTCCTCTCGAGCAGAATAACCACAAGCAGGTTTGGCTCCCTGGATTTGATGCACTGGAGATTTTTGCAGGCAGAAAAGTAGCTCTTCTAATGTCATTGTGTGAAAATAAAAGCATTCCTAGTGGAGAACATAGCTCTTCCCTGTGTACGTCCTTTGTCCGTGTTGGTCTATGTTTTGGCTTTTTAGGTGGGTTTTTTTTGTTGTTTTGGTTTTGGGGGTTTTTTTGTGTCTTGGAAGTGTGATCAGTCCATTTTTCTTTTCCTTATTGCTTCTGGCCTGATGGTACTCCTAAATACGTATTTCTGTGTGTGCTGGTAAGTATGTGCCCCAAACTCTGGTGATCTGTGCTGCTCTATGCCTTAAATTTCTTTACTTTGTTTCCCCTTTTGCTTTGATACACAAAGCAACTTGGCCAAAAAAATTGCCAGATTTCAGTGGGAAAACATAGATGAAATCTCCAGGTCGTTTTTTTTCTTCCATGTCTGTTAAAAAATTGAAAGAGTTCCATCCCCTGACTCTTGCTCTAAAGTGTTCTTGAAATGAGAAGTTAAGAAACAGACTTAGAAACAGGGAAGTTAAAAATGGAGAATACATTTTCTGGATCTTACTAGACAGCCTAAAGTCAAACCCTCTTAGCATTAATCCTGCTGGAAAGAGAAGTGTTTGCTTTAGAAATGCTGGTTTCATCTTGACAGTGAATGTGATGTAAAGACGACAGGCAACACCAAGGCCAGCCAGACATCCTCTCCTTCTCTGGAGCAGCATGGAGGAGGTGAGGACAACACCAAGGGCAAGCTTTCTTCTTTTCCTTCCTGCAGTGGAGAGGTCAGGTTTAGGTACACCATCTGCTCCTCCTTTTTGCATTAAGAATTTCCGTGTAGCACGTAGCAAAAATTATCTAGGAGGAGTTCTTCGAGTGAAACATTTGCATGGATGGTGCCAGGAATTGTTCTCACTTGGGATGCGAAGTTGCTCACTCAAGCAGCTTGATAAATTCAGTGTTGATACCTGTGTGGAATTTGGTTGTACTTGCTTTGTTCTTGCTGAGGTTCAAGTTCAGCTAAATGAGATTCAGATGGGAAGGACACCAACTTACTGTCACAGCAATCACCTCTCCACATATCCTTCCAGATTCTACTTCTGTCAAAAGTTTTCAATGAGTGCACAAGGGCTTCTCAAGTCCTATAGCTCAGAGCTGTAAAGAAGATTTTGGATTTTACCTTTACTTTTTTGTTTGCTTTTTTGTGGACAGCACTACTGTGTCGTGGTCTGCCAGAATCTTTTGATGGTGTTGTGCAGTCCCTATAAAAACAAGTTTTGAGCAAAACCAGTAGAATTTGAACCTGTCATAGTTTGATCAGGTGATACTACAGGTTAACATTGTAGCACATGACAAACAGAAGCTGAAGCTAAACTGTTCTCAACTAACTCTGTGAAAGCACACGTGAGGTAAACACTCTACACTTTGCCTCTTTTACTTAAGGAAAGTACCTTCGACATCCCCTAATTTGCTACCTCTCTTCCCAGGCACATTTAGTGGCGTAGATAACAAAGCTGATCAATACGGAAGGTGGAAATGTCAACATAAATAAGGACAGACTTCCTTAGTGCTGGTGCTTCCAAAGCTACTCAGGTGAACATGGAGGGATCTATGTGGCCTTCCCAAAGTGAAGCTCTTCTGTAGGATTTCTTTAAAACCACTCAGGCAAAATCCCCTTTAACAGGAAACAAGATGTAGGGCACTGAAAAGAGCAGCTTTATCAGGAGATTTTTTTTGAGCTGGCCATAGAAGAATTGCATGCTGCAGGACAAGCATGGGAAGAAAAGCTGCAGCAAGAGCTGTATTATGTATTTCTAGCATTCTTTACAGAGCTCTCTTGATGCCTTCCTAGCCCCCGAGATATACAAATAATTTCCTGTGGCTGACCAAGTCTGCGCACTCTCCTGTCATAAAAACAAGTACTGGGAAATGGATGCTTTGAAACTGCTTCCAACACCTTTTCCCCCTCCTTTTACAAATGAAAGCTTTGAAGATTCTGTTGTCCGTAGCACGCTTCATTTTTTGTTAGAAACAATCTGAAAATGGTCAGCTCTACCCAGAAGCCTGAAAATAAAGGAACACTCAGAAACACTGTTTTTGTTATACAGTAGTTTGGTGTCATCCTGTAAAATTAGTTCAAAATACCAGCAGGGCTCTTGGCAGCAGGGTCACAGTGTAAAAGTTGCATCATGATTTTACAGCCTGTTTGCCATATTCAACATGAACAACCATTTATTTGCTTGTATATGCACAGTAAGCCAGTAGGGGTTTCTGTATCCAAGTGGTTAATCAGTTAGAAATCGGGGAATTCAGGGACGACCCTGTTGTTAGTCAGCTGCTGGTTTTGCTCCATCTTATGTGATGGTTTTAAATCTGTGTTAGTTTCATTGCTTTTAGCATGAAGATAATAACACCCATCTCTGTAATGTGTTTAAAGATGTGCTCTGGAAAAGTGCACTCATAAATATATGGTGTTTAAAAAAACCCCAACCTAATAAACACAAATCCTGAACATGAATGAAATGAGAAAAATGAATGTGAAATTTGAGATGAAACATAGGGGAATGTCGAGTGTTTAAGGAGGTGTATTTTTAAGGTAGTAAAAGGGAAAATATAAAGTAACAGTTACCTGAGAAAAAAGTAGAAATTACTTGTGAGATGCCCCGGTGTTGAAGTCAGTTTGCTGAAAAGCCGTCTGACAGTCCTTCCTCTTTTCTGCCCCTTTCCCTGTTATAACTGGTATTTAAACTGGGAGGAAGACCTCTGTGGTTGAAGGCCTCCGGTAAGAGTAACCACAATCATGAAAGCAATTATGGAGGAAGCAAAAATCAGTGGCTTCTTTCTAGGAAGGTGAGATTGTTTATCCTAGATGAGACAGGCTGTCAGGTACAGGTCAGAGTGCTAGATAAGATGTAGAATAAAAAATGGAACTTGAGGCCTATTGACAAAATGATTGTTGATTGGATGCGGCTGAAATTTCACTTACAAGGTGCTATGATTTAGAGGTCTCCTCGATGCTACTGACTTAACTGCATTTTTAAGAATTTCTTTAGCCGTAGCTTTTTCGTGCTCATGTAACCAATTCTGAGCGTGTTCCACACAGCTGCAGGCAGAGGAGCTGCCAGGGGCTCTGCTTTCTGACTTGTGAAAAACCCTTGTTCACTATTAAGAGACAGCTTCTTGATGAAGCCATAAGTAGATACTCACAGGATTTAGAGCCAGGGCCTTACTAATACTCTAAATCCAGGGTAAGTGAAATAAGATGCCGTGTTACCATTGGCAGTGTGAGACACGAGCCCAGTGTTTGTCTGTAGTGAGCTATGTAAGAGGCAATGGGAACAGCTTGGAAAGGGAGATGGTGAGAGATGAATTTGTGGCAATGCAGCCATAAGCAGAGAGAGTAGGATGGATGGAGATGGTGTTAAGAAATTGGTAGAGCTGGTGGCTAAATATATGTTGTGAATGAAATGAGCAGTGCTGTGTAAGCCCATGGAAAGATGGGAGATTTCCAAGAGAATGCAAATGAGTATCGAAGAAATAAGATGCATGAGTAAAAACCAAACTTAGGAGCTGAAGGAAGGATGTTATTGAAAGATAAGTAGCACACTTGGCTACACTGAAGATGGCTGACAGGTTGAGGAGAAGAACTGCAAAGTATTGAATCTGAATTGTGGATCGGAGTGTGCACTGGTTCCAGGCTTGGTCCATGTGACAGAGAATTCATTTTGCAGTTCCTGTAGTGCACAAGGGCAAGAATTCTTGGCAGTAAAAATCTGTGAGCATTAAGGTGATAATAGTGAGTTAGGTCAGTATTTCTGATATGGAAAAGATTAAGGCTTGGCTTGGCTTGGATCAGAGTCAAAAGAGAAAATGAAGGAATAGAGTAGACAGGAAGGAAAGATAGTGGGCACTAGAAAGATAAAGTGATCAAGTATTGCCATGGGGAAAACAGATGTATTGGAGGAAGAAAAAAAGTTGAATATATCCTTTATCTTTGGTAGAAAAAGAGGGTGACACTAGGCATGTGTCAAATTGAAAGGAAGGGAAAGATTGTTACGCTTGCCAGCGTTCTTTGAAGAAATCATTAAAATCCTGTGCAGAAAAACAATGGAGATGGACAGATAAGAGACAAATGCAGTTAAAAGACAGGCACGATGGTGATGCACGACTCAGTGAAATCCGAGAAAAAATCGTTTTGCAGGGAAGCTGGCCAAACAGAAGGAGTGTTTATACTGGAAGAGGTCAGCCTTTTTATTTTAATCATTCCATTTGTGTTATGGTAGCAAAAGGGCACGGTGTGAAAGAGAATAGGAGCCAGATCTGAGACTGAATCATCTCTGACTTTTCTGGTCTTGCATTGCAGTGACTCGGTGATATCAATAGAAGTTAAGGAAAAATAGGAAAGGGAGCTCCACTACTACATCTGCTCATTTGGCCTGTCACCATGACAAAAGTATCACTGGATAGGAGAGGAAGGTGCAAACAAACCCAAAGAACATCTGTCCTCCCTTTAAAAACAAACTGACAAAACCCTCAAACAACACACGCACCCCCCGCCCCAAACAAAAAAAACCCCAGCAGCAAAACACCCCAGCCTATAAACTGAAACTCTGGGCTCCCTGTGGTTGAGAGGTTGCCGTAGCTGTGCTGGACACAAAGGAAGGGGGAAATGAGGGTTGGACCCTTTCCAGCTGCTCCAGCAGTCCTGGCTCCACAGACTGCCTGAACACATAAACCATTTCTGAAGTTTTAAGGTTCTGATGGTTGGTCAGAAGACTACGGTTTCTGTCCATAGGTGTTAAAGGTTGGTGCAGATTTATCCCGAGTTCTGTGAATTCCAACATCTCAGAGCCTGGCATACCACACACTTGGTGTAGAAATTGTTTCTAAATATCAAAACAGTCTCTCTTGACCTGACTGTTCCACAGAGATGTGGTTGAAGTGTGGCTGATGGAACCAGTGGCCAACTGGCTTGTCATGTGTGATGACAGTGATTGACTGAGAGGATCATTTTTGTCCTTGCTTGGGCCCTTGCACCAGACTCTTTCTGGAGCCAGCAGTTGTGGCTGCCAGCTGTGGTGGTCAGCATGTGCTTCCCAGGTTGCTGCTGAGGTAATACCAACCATCCAATGGGAAAAATAAAGGATTTTTTTTCTAAAGTAGTTTTTTTTTGCTTTCCATGGGTAGATGAGTTTGGCCAAGTTTGGCTCTTTTAATTAAAAGCTCTCTTGTGATGAAGATGGAAAGGTGTAAAAGAGGTGCAAAAGGAAGTTGTATGTATTCTTGAATATATTCTTGGCTGGCTGTGAAGTGTTTAGAGCAAAAGTTTTTTCATACATGTCTGAAATAGCTGTCAGTTGATTCAGAAAATGTGGGAAGTACCAAACTAAGCCATCTCCTTACGGTAAATAATTCTTTCTCTGCCAGAAGCAGAGTAGAAGGATTTACAAGCTGAACAGAGGTGGTTCTGAAATTCTATGAGAAAAAGGCCTCTTCTGCTTGTCTTTTTATTCCCCAGATGAGCTCTTTGAACTGCAAGTGGAAGCAAGTTCATAGCTTAACAAATTTCCTCGTGTGTTTGGGTCCTTAATGGGATGTTTCTTACAAAGGCCACTAGGTCACCTTGTCCTAAGTGGTTTCTTTTCCCTGACAGCATAGCAAGTGGCCTGTCAGAGGCAGCAGCACAGAGGAAGTATCTTTATTTGCCATTTTGGATGTTTAACTTGTTGACTGCCTTACAGCTGGCCTGAACTCAGAGCTCCAGAAGAACTAGGCCTTGGAGTAAAGCAGCCCTCAAAAAGCTGAACAAAATGTAAGATTTGTGAGACACCAACTCCTCGTAAAACTTGTAGCCCTGGTTTTCATCGCTCTTCAGAGCATTCACTTTCCTGCTCACAATGAGTGTGTTAAGTGAACTCTCCTTCTTTACTGCCAAGCAACTGCTACTGCTGGCTTCTCAATGTACTTCCTAGAGTCCAGATCCTCTAGTAATATATATATATACACATATATATATATATATACACATTGGTGTAGCTCTGCTTGAGCCAGGCCTGATTTACAGTCCGTAATGATTTGAGTCAGGGCTGGTTGTATTTACCTTTAGGATGCATGCAGGGCCCTAGTTTGAATATTAGCGTTGACATGAGACTTGAGGTCTAGCATCTGGATGTGAATTTACATTTTATGAATATTTGCTATTGCAGGGAGTCAAACAAAAACCTCAACAGAGAGAACAACCAGCATTCCCAGGGTAAAAGCCCAGAGTTTGTACCAGATTTTTTTTTTCTTTCTTTCCTTTTTTTTTCCTTCCCCCCCAGAGCCTCCTGAGAGCCCACGTTACCATTTAGTTGTCATTTGCTGCTCCCTGGCTCTGTTGGTTTCTCAGCTTAGAAACAGCTGCCATGTGATGTGAATGATATTTTAAAGTCCTGTGTTTGAGTTCTTGTGATAGCAATGTGCAGGGAATTGGCAAGCTCTCGGAAACAAAATGGCATGCTTTATTTTGTCACTAGAAGTATGTTCAATCTGCTATTTGATTCTCTGTAGCATTTTGATTAAGAGCTCCACTGAAGTTATGTGAAAAGTAAAAATCCTCTTTATTCTTTCTCTCCAAGAAAATGAGACGCACAGCATTGTCAAAATATTTGCCTAATCTCGCAGATTTGGATACTTGTCGTTGTTCTTCTGACAGACCAAAACAATGGTCATTAAATGAGAAGCAGATGCAATAAGTATGCAGGCAAGCTTACGGGGAGAGACTGAGGGGAAGCTGCCAACAGAACTCACGAAGCACTGGAGAATAAAGAAAAACAAAAACTTTTCTTGCTATTGTACCCCATAAATAATCATTTTCCTCTAGTAATCTAGGCATTGTACTTTTCTGCATTGGTGTTTTCATATGTTCTGGTGCAATATTGACTTCAAATCCAGATGCTCCTTTTGGCTTACTTGAGTATCTTTCTTGCCAGGGAGTGAAAATGCCAAAGAAATGCTTTAGCTTGGTTTTTTGTGCTTGTTTGTTTGTTTGTTTTGAGGTTTCTTTGTTGGATTTTTTGGGTGTGTTTTTTATCTTGGTTGCTTGGTATTTTTTGTTGTTGTTGGTTTTTTTGTAGTTTTTGTTATTTCCCTTTTCTGTTTTTTCCTTTTTGCTGCAGCACTGTTATTTTAGGACTAAAGGAGATTGTCGAGGAAGAGTGTGGTTATGTTATGTTCACAGTTTTGTATGATTGGGAAGACAGAAACAACCCTGAGTTCTGACCTTGGGAGCTGATAAATTCTCTGTCAAGATGTTGAGTGTGTTTCTTGAGCAGGTAGCTATTAAGGTCTGTTTTGTGGTGGCAGAGCTGCAATGTGGACTCATGACATTCGTCCAAAATCTGCCTTAAATTATAGACAGAATTAAAGCTTTTCAGCTTTACTATTGCTCCAGCTATTTACTCAAACCATAAGAATTGAAGATTTGCCTTTAAGAAAGGGAATTGAATTATTATTCAGGATCTCCATTCTGTGATTTGTATATATTCAAGTTCATCTATGTGATTGCTGTTAGTGTTCGTGTATTCTAGTATGTCCTTAAAGCTATCCATCCGTAAGTTACAGGTTTTAACTGGCATGTGATAATTCTTGATCCTTGGCTCAAAAATAAAACTAAACATTGGCAATATGGTTGTGTAACACTCTGCAATTGAAACTCTCTCTGCTGCCCCACCCTCTAAATCTGTGCATCTCCTCTGGGACTGTGCACAAACACAAGCATGCACACACATGTACACGTACGCATGGACAAGTCCCTTGCAGTGAGAATATAAAGAAAATGCTGCATTTCATGCAGATGGTGCACAGTAAGGATGGGGATGTTTAAACAATGTATTGCTGACAAATCAATGCAATGGGCTGCCTCTGAGCCAGAGCTAGAGTAGTGCAGCATCTTGTGTTACACAGGTTCCTTATTTCTGGAGGAAGGACTGGGGTGAGCTGCCTTCACAGCAGCTCAGATTGGCTTGGTTTGCACAAACCTGTTTTGTATCAATTGTGTCCCTTTGTACACCAGTCTATCAGTGGGCAGTCACTCAGATCAGATGGCTACGAGGTCTGTCTGCAAAGACTGAGCATCTCTGGCATTAGGATTTTATATATATTTTTTGTGCATGCAAAGTGTGTTCAGGGCTTTGATCTAAAAAGGACTAAATTGAGGCTTTGCTTGCAGGCTCACATCACACTGACTGTGGCTTGGATTTGTTTGTATGCAATGGCTGGCCGCTAGAACTCACCCGTAAGGCTTTGGAAACGTCCTTCCATGTATTCTTGTGTATTCTGCTGTATCCCTGTCTTGTTCCACTGTTAATTAACTTTTCTACAGCTTCTGGTAGAAAAGCTATCTTGTTAGTCAATGCCAGGCACTGCTGGAATTGTGTTTTCCCACACTTTGGGGGCAGAGTGAGGCACTGCATGGCTGGGTCCTCCTTGCAGATAGTGCTATAGGAGGCAGTGATTTTGCTTTGATATCAAGGGCATCAAGCTCTGTGAGAGAATGGGATCTTGTTAGTCCAAGGTTTATGAGATGCAGAGTGTTTTACATGCTTCTGGTGCCTATTCACAGATTCAGTGTTGCCATGCTCTAGATAAAGAATAGCTAAAAGTGTCTGCTGTTGTATTTGACTCTTGGGTGTTGCTATAGTGTTTGCTTTAGTTTCTTATTTTTGCTAGTTTATAAAGGGTTATGCATGCTTTTTAAGATAGGAAGCATTGTAGATATCATTGTGTGGATTCTAGAATTAGGGGTATATATTTCCCTAATCACGTCTTTAATTAATGTTTTGTCTTGGGTATGAGATATTTGGAGTGAGAACCTGTGAGATACCTGAAACAGTCTATTTTATCTATCTTTCTTGGGGGGAAAAAAAAGATACTGTTAAAAAGAAAAATTTGGAAGCAGCTAGTCAGATAATAATTCTCTTCCTGTAGTTCTGTGTCAGTGCAGAAGTGGTTCTTCTGGCCATGGCTTAAAACCAGTAAAATCAACCCAATACCCGGGTTTAAACATCTGGAAAAAATATCATAATTCTTGAGAGAGAGACAAAAATGTTGATCATTAACTATGGTTAGAGAGAATTTATTCACACATGTACAGCTCCAGTGTGCATAGATGATAACTTCAGTGGATACAGCCAAGTGTGAATTTTGGATCTCTGTAAAAGGTTTGCATCTTTGACTCTGGGTCTGTTCCTGCTGATGAGCTGGGTGTCTTGGTTTGAAAGACAGGTATCGGCCAAGGAAGGCGGGAACCTCCCTTGGAATGGAAAAATATGACTCCGTTCCCTCCGAATTATTATAACTTTGGAATTGAGGGGCTTTCAGGCAGAGATATGGGAAAAAGGAATAACAGTTCATTACCAGTCTGTATGTGTATAACAAGGCAAACCAGCACCACCCCCAGCAGCAGCAAACAGAGCCAGAGCCCGGTGCTGGCCTCCCTCGGCCGCAGGCTCCTCCCCGGCGGCACAGCTCCGCTCCCGGCCGCCAGGGGGCGCTGCTGGCTCCCGGCCGGGCAGGGGCACGATGTTTCCCGCGCCTGTAGGGGGCGCTGTGGCGCGAGGTCATTGCCCTCACGCGGTGATGGCGGGCGGGCTGGAGGGCAAAAGGGGCTGCAGCAGGGACGAGCAGACTGCCGAGTAGCAGACAAAATGTATCAGAAACTCGGCAGCTGTGGCAGGAGCCATGGGGTGTCCTGGCAGGCAGGGCGTGAGGGGTTATGGTGTAGCAAAAAACCTGTAGCAGTGGCAGAGAAACAGCAGGACTGGGCAGTGGCAGCCAGGCTCTGAACACCGCCGGGAGAGGCTCCCCTGGAGGGGATGGGGCTCAGGGTCCCGGGGTTTCTCCTGAGGCACCCGAGTAGATGGTGAGGGTCCCTTCCGGTGAGGTAGGGTGTTAATAAGGCTCCAATGCAATGGCCGCTCCTGCAAGCAGAGCTTCACTCACGGCAGGAGAAGGCAGCAGGAGACAGAACCCTGCGGTGGTGGCGAACTTTCCCCACAGCAACAGCAGCCTCTCTCCCCTCCAGTGTTGAGAACGAGTGTGAGAGGAGCTGAGCCCAGCTCCTCACTCCTCCCTGGCCAAAACCTTGTGGTATCTTTGCCCTTCCAAGGAGAAAACTTCCCCCAGGTAAGAGAGCAGCCAGCTGCACCCTTCCCATACCTTGGCATTTCTTTTGTCTCTCTTAAGTACTGGTCATTATTCTCTCTTAGCAACAGATAGGACAAAATTCCATGAGAGTAAGAAACAAAAGGAAAAATTCTAACCACCAACACTGGGGCTGGAAGTACCATTCAGAAACCGACTTCTGCCTAGATGTCTCTTGTAAGTTGGTTTTTTCCTCTCCCCAGTGTACTTTTAATGTATTAATGTACTTTTAATGTGTCTCATCCTTCTGCTGCCTGAAATGCATAACTTGGGTTTATTGTAGGCCGCACCCCTGAAGTCCCTGGCACAGGTAGCTCTGAGTCTCAAGGGACACTGACTCGGATGAAAGAGCTGTGGCCCAAAGCAGGGCACTCCTCATGAAGTCCTTCAAACACAGGTTGGATGAAACAATGACCTTTGGAAAAGGTTGGGTACATTTGATGGGAATGAAATTAACACTGTTTCTCACCTACTGACATTGTAATTTTGCTTTTTTTTTTTTTTTTTACTTTATGACTGTTATTTGCCTTAGCATAAGTATGTTTCTTGTACATAGTGTGATGCATTTTGGTGCCTTCAGAATGTAGAGTGGAACAGCTGAAGTGTTCACCAAAAGTGATCTGAATTTTCCGTTTTCTGAGGATTTGGTTGTGAAGCCCAAGTTGACTGATGCTTCTGAAAATTAGACCACTGGTGTAATTGCCTAAGCTTGAACCCCCGACTAACTCTTGCTGGAGGAGTGACTTGTAAGAGCAAGTTTGTCTTGTCACAGCTGGGAGAAGAAGCCTTAACTCTTCTTATGAGTGCTTCCACCACTAAGAGCCTCCCATTCACTGTCTTCTGATTAGTTCCAAACTCGAGTTTAAAGCTAGTCATAAGTTAATGTAAGAGATAACAGGAATGAGTGCTTCTCAGATGTTCAAACTTTACTTTTTTTTAGATTGTACTTTCTCTATACCAGCTTCAGTTGGCTTGTAAGGGGACTATAGCAAAGCAAACTGACTTGAATTAATATTTTTTATAATCAGTGAAATTAAGCTGAGGGCCAACTGGAAGACTTTGGTTCTACTGGAATAACATCTCTAATTAGCTTGGGGCTAAATTACTAATTCCAGTGAGGGATTTTGAATTTTTCATTGGGCTTAACGTGCAAAGCCCTTAAATATTCTGTCATATTTAGTAATCCGAAATACCAGGACCCTGTGAATCTGCGTCTAAAAGACTAAACCCCACAGAAATAATGCTAAAGTTTTTGCTTTAACATTCTAAAATAAACAGATGTTGCCTTTACTGACATTTTCAGAATCTTTACTGAGCAATAGTGTATTATTTGAATATTTTTAATGTGACAAGTTCTTCGTTGTTAAGATTTCAACGCAATTCAGTACACACCAACTTAGAGCATTGACACCAATTAACTCTTACCCAAAAGCTTTAATGTTTTCTGAATATTGTACTCTAATGATGGCAGCTTGGTGAGGTGCTATTTCATGTTTGCTGTTTAGATATGTATCTACTGAAATGAATATAAATTGAGTTCTAGCTCTTGATTAGTAATCTATACAGCTGTTAGCTTGAACTCTCAAATCTGGGGCTTTACTATTCAGGAGGGGGGAAATGGACAATTTCAGCAATGATAAGAGGCATTGGTGAGCTAAATTAAATGGCTGATGATAATTGTGATAGCTTACAAAGAATGATGCTATGTTATTTACAAAAGCTCCTTTTTGCGTGGAATCTGATGTCTTCTCCCATGAGCTTGCTTATAATTCATATTCCACTTTAATATGCCTGCAAAATGTGCTTTCTTTCTGTATACGTATTATTTTTAGGATGTTATGTTTCCTTGGTGCATACACAATGAGCCTGAAATCCTGTAGGAATGTGTTTAATTTGAAAGTTTTATCCTCTGGGCCTGGTTAATTCAAATAGGAGGCTCAGAACAGTGCTGCAGTGCCGGCAAGAATGCGGGAATGGCACATCATCTGCACAAAGGCAGCAGAGAGCCCGGGTGGCTGCGGTGCCTGTGCTGGAAGGTGCCACTGTCCTCAAGATTTGCTCTCTGAAGCTGCTCTGCTTCCTCCTTTCCTCTGTCGGTGCTGGGAAATGAGGGTTTGGCCAGCTTTGCTTTCCTTTATACCCTTAGCGACGTTCCTCGGCATCTCATAATTGCAGCCTCCCCAGATCCGCTCTCATCCCGTGGCACGGTGCGTAGCAGGGAGCTGCCTGCCTCCCCTGCTGCTGATGCAATGCCTAGACAGGATTTGGAGAGGGTTTGTTGGTATCTTTTAAAGCTGGAAAAAAATGGAACTGTGGCCATTTCAGGCCTCCACCCTGTATTTTTTTGGTAGATGGAAGGAATACACTTGCTGAGTCCATCCTACTCCGAGATCAGTAAGCTGTGTTTGTTCTGTAGGAATGTGAGAGCCCAGGAATTCCAGTGTGCAGCCTGCTGGAAAGCGCTGCTGGCTCATGGGCAGCAGAGGGGAACGGGCCTTGCAACGATGGCTGGGGGAGAGAAATGAAAGGCATTTTTTATAATACCCTGGGCAGCATACGCAGGATGTTATGTCTGGCTTGGACTGGGCTGACGTGGTGCATTGGATTTTTTTCTTATAATGCTGGAAAAATAGCTATAAAGGAAATTGAGAGATAGAAATGGAACAAAATTAAAATGAAAAGCAAGCTTTATATTTCACAGTGAATAATTTGCAACATCTTTCCTCAAAGAAATTGGGCTGCCACTAGAGATATGAAGCAAGCAGCATAAAATTTTCTGCAGATTTATAATCCACTTGAATATCCAAATTATAGCAGCCCCATTCTGTGACTTGAGAAAAGGCGCAGTTGTGGGTAGCTGTGGGGTGGGGTTGGGAGATGCCTCCAAGCAGCTCAGCTAAAGGAGAATTCCAACTGTGTTAGAAAAGAGGAGACAGTAGGGTGGAGAAAACGGATGAGAACTTCTGGCTTGTAGCTGGCCAAGGAATATCTCCAGGTTTGTACATGCTGGTACAGGAAGGGAAGGTATTAGCTCCTTCCTTAAAAAGGGATGTGCGTTTACTGGAGGGTGGAGTGGGTCTTATTACCTTTCCATTGCTGCTCATGAGCAGCTGGAGTTGAAACTTGCTTCCTTTCAGGAAAGGGGTTGCAGTCAGATTTTTCTCTGGTCTCTGATGCTAGACCTGTCTTCAGTTGGAGAGAGCACTCACCTGTACCCTTCTTGAAATATGTCCATCTTCACTGGATTTCATTTTTATGTGATGCAGGATGGGTTTCTTTTCTCTTTGAAATCCGCATATACAGGCTCTGTGCAGTCCTTGCCCTCTATGGATTTCACCAGTCACACCCCAAAAAGTACCCTCTCTTTCTAGGAATAGAAGTGTTGAAAAGCCAAGTGTGCATATGTGGGGGAAATCCCAGTCAGTGCTATACACCTGATCAGTGGCTGTCAACTGCCTCATTTATTTCAGTATATTAATAATGCAAGTCCCTGAGGCTGATTGTTGTCTCTAGAGTTTACTGTGTGGAAATGCTTTTCTATTCCGATGAATTCAGTAATCAAAGTCCCACTGGCAGGGCCAGTGCTGAGCAGCCCCTGGCTTAGAAAAAATAAGCTGTGGTCTTTTGTTTGTTTGTTTGTTTTTTTCCTTTATTTAGGCTGAGACTTACATTGCCCAGGAATTTTTGTGTCCCTACTCCTGATTTTCATATGCAGTCTAGATAAGAAATGAAGGCTTTCTTTAATCATTTTAAATACTAGGAGATAGAAGAGAATAAAAAAGCCATGCCATTATATTTGCATCTTGCTTAGAAAGAAAATGCTTTGTCTGAAGAAAAAACAGACGAATTGTTCATTTGAGTTCATTGCTTTCTTCAGCTTTCAGAAGTCTCAGGGAAAGAGTTACTCCCCTTGCATCCCTAGGAGTGTACACTGGGATTTCTAGCTCACATTTATTTTGCTGAGACTTTGGAGTTAAGTTTTTATATGTAGTTTTTGATGTAGGACCTAATTAGGCCCCACACATCTTAATACTTTTTGCTACATCTGCATTAAAGATGGCATTGCATATATTTGCATACAATTTACATTTAAAAGTTGGCCATGCTGTGTGCAATAATCATTTTTACAAAGTAGCATTGACAGTCAATATACACATCCATGCAAAAGGTGTGGGGGTTATGGGAATAAGCATACAAAAACATACAGGTGCACACTGCTGTCGTTGTCAAGCAGTTAGGAGAAATTAGGGGTTCTTTTTTAACATCATAAGTTCATTGGGGTATTTCCTACAAAAAACCAAGAGGAGCTTAAAGATTAGAGCTCCTGCTTTAACTACACCCTACGTGTGCAAGACTGTGAAACTGTTCCAGTACTCCAAAACATACCCCAAAGTCTGAGCCCATACAATGCGGTACAAGTGCCACTGCCAGTCAGGATGCCCAGATGTGGCATTCATTTCTGGCACTTCAGCTGTGCCCAGTCTGAATTTAAATGGTAGCTGAAAATCCGATGCCTGGGAAGGTTTGAGGTTATTGTATTTTTGTTTGGGCATGTAAAAGATAGTTTGTTTACTAATTTGTCTTCAGAAGTACTGCCAATGGTCAGTGGTGGAAAATCCTGAGCGCTTTTTGGTGTTCTCCTGTGGAAGCACACTGGGTTGTTAAATTTTTCACTTACATTAGAAAAGGAATGTACTAGTGGCAGAAGTCAGCCAAAAAGAAAAATGAAGTGGGTTACCTTGCAGGGCAAAGAATCTGTGTGTGTTGACACTTAGGCCAAACATTTAGTCCATGAGATGCAGATTTACATGTTGAATAGTCAATTTGAAAAACAGGCCAACCCAAGTGTCGCTGTTTTACTTGGCAAAATTGGGCTTGTTTTTTTGTTTGGGGGGGGATCAACATTTCTCATTTCATGATTGTGAGGATGTCAAAATCTTTTCAGATTTTTCATGCTTTAAAAAAAGCACGAGAAGAGCTTGAAGTCAGCTGGTGCTTAGGCAAGTAAAGATCAGACAGAAGCATATTATTTTCCAACAGACTTCAGAGCTGATCTCTGGGGTGGAAACTGGGAGTTGGACTTTCATGCTACAGATAAGTTGCATGAAGCAGCAGAGTCAAATGTTAATTTATGTCTCAGTGGTTAAGTGATAGGAAAAATCAAGAAGGATGAATAAAATCTTCTACAATCTCTCATCTACAGGCAAATAGTTTCACTTCTTTGCATTTACTTATCTGTCTGCTTTCATCTGTGTAGACATCACAGGCAGCTGAGGTTTGGTAAGTTGGCAAGCTGATGAATTAAGGATTTGATTTTGCAATACTGAAGTTAACTTCAGTTAATGGCCTTTATCCATCGTCTTGGTCAGATGCTGTAAAAAGCTGTGTTCCTCTGTTAGGTGGGGAACAGGATGAATCCTCCCTTTTGCAGTATTCCCAGATAAATGGAAAGGGTTTCTAAATCATTCACCCTCTTAAGCTTGGTGTCACGAGTTTCTCCAGTCTGTTTCCTCTACAAATTGAGCACAATTGAACTCCTCTGAGAAGCTCTGAGCTGACCTACTGTTCCTATAGCAGTGTGAAATTGGCTGAGCCACTTCAGCTCTGTATCTGCCCTTATCAAGCTGGGTTGTTAACACTGGGTTAACCACTGTGATACTGGTATAACTAACTGGGGATGACAATTGCAATGTGCAGTTTAATCAATTAAGATTCTGTCTATACAGTGCGTTTATAAAATCAAATACATTTCATGTTAATAGTCATGATAATGCTGACAGTAGGTACTTCAGATTGTCAGTGATATGAATGTTTATATCTTAAAAATTATGTGGGAGTCACGATTTGCAGCGAGGTCAATATTTCAGCAATACTGACCTTAAGTCAAGGACTTTGGCCTGTTTAGACCTTAGTGGTTTCCTGCTCCCTTCTCTGCGCTGGGCTTCAGTTTCCCTGCAGAGGATACAGCAGGTATCTGATATCTATGATACTGCATGAAGTGTGTGATACCTGCTTTGCCTTTGCAAGTTTAGTGCAGCACCAAGTCACAAGTCTTGATTCAGCTCCTGGATCTCTAATCTCTCGTGGCTGTGGCAAAACTTACCTGAAAATGGCTTGGTTTACTCTCCCCAAAAAATCCTACATTGTGTTTAAGTAATTTAATTATGTATTAGCTTTGTGCTTCCTGACGTTCACAATTTTTTTTTTTTAATAACATCACCTCGTCCAGAGGAATCAAAGAGCTTTTTCCAAAGGGGGTGTTTTCAGACAAAAGGCTTTCAGAATAGCTTTTCTGTAAGTGCATTCTACACCATATGAATTCTATAAAAATAAGTTCTGAAAATGATTTTCATATCTGCTTAGTAAAATATGAGCTTAGTTTCAAATCCCATGAACTCTGAAGTTTCCCCTCCTTAGAGAGTGCTCTTCTGAGGTAACATTTCTGCTTTTATATTTACAGACAGACATTCTAATTATCTGGATGATGATAATGAATGTGTTGCTTATAACCTATTCTGTGAGGGTTGAAAAAGCTGGAGGGTGATTGTAGATACTGCTCTTGTCTTAAATGATGAGAAACTAAAACATGAGAGAAGAATGCAGAAAATGGAATATAAAAAATTCATGTTTTACTAATGAAAATCTTGCAGATTAAGCACAAAAAGGAGAGGGAAAAGGAAAAGAAACTCCCACAGTAAACAAGTGAGAGGTTTGAATCCAATGCAGAATGCTCTATGTATAATTGATGATTAGAATTTATTTTGATTGTGCTGCTCTTTTTCCTTTGTAGTACCAAAGCTTAACTGCACTGTAAAATTTGTCAGGAAGGAAATGAGTGGCTTTTAGGTTTCTGTTTTTCAGTACATATAAATACCAAATCTTTGTGGGTTTTGTCACCTGGAGAGTTTTTTTTGAGGATTAGTTAACATGAGTTTGCTATAGCTGTTGATACCAGCTAAAAATAATTAGTTACACTGGTATTTAAAGTGCCATCCTTAAAGATCAATTTTAGCAAAGCCCTGAAATCAGTTGCTCTTCATGGTATGCAAATACTGTTTCAGACTGTCAGCAGACTCAGGCAGGTGCCATGTATGTGTTGGTACTTCATGCACATTTTTCTGTCCTGCACATTTCTTAGTGCTGCCATGTGTCTGGGAGGATTGGAAGTATAAATTCAGGCAATACTTTGGGGTAATTTTTAAGAACTAATAGTGAATTTCCCCAAAGAGAGGAAGGGGTGATTTCCAGATGCTGCCTGAAGGCTTCAAAATTTTCGCCATTGTATAATTGTCAAAATTAAGACATTTGAAAGTCTTTCTATGGAAAGAATATATGGGAGAGAAGGAGAGATCCCTCCCAGCCTGTTACTGAGGGGTTCTGTGGCCATTGAGGTGGTGGGGGGCTGCAGCACCGGTGCATGAGGAGAGGCCCAGTGAGCTGGGTATGCTCAGCCTGATCAGGGAAAAGGGAGATTATAGTACAGGGTGGGACCTCAGTGCATTCTTCAACTTTCTTATGGAGGGCTGTAGAGAAAGGAGGTAACCTTTCCCAGGTACGTGCACAGCAAGAGGACAAGAGGCAGCAGGTGCACACCTGCAGCAAGGGCGATCCCTGCTCGGGATGGGAGTGCTCAGGGACCTCAGTGGGTTTTCCAGGGAGGGTGTTGTGTCTCCACCCCTGAAGGCTTTCAAATCCAACTGGCTGTGGCCCTGAACAAGCTGAGCTAATTTTGAACTTAGCCCAGTCACTACTGGCCTACAGTAAAATAAAATTTTCTTCTTACAGTGTTTATAAATGACATGTAACATTTTTCAATGTCACATGGCTCTTTTTGAATGAAAACCACTGCAGATTACTGGGTTTTATTTGGATTTAACACTAAACAGCCCTTGGCATTTAATAGCAAAGGAATGTTGTTGTTGCTGTAGCACATGCACTCCCAAATGTTGGAAATATGGTGGCATATGTTCTTTTAGTGCATGTTTTAAGAATCGCTATTAACTTTTAAAAGGCAATATTTTGAAATAGTGAGAAATTAAGCACAAAATCTCATGAATCTTTTGTACTCATTTCATGCATGGTATAGAGATCCTTTGGGAATGCTGCCATTATTTCATAATTGCATTGCTTGGCTGTTACTCATTTAAACCGAGAGCCACATTTTTCCAAAATAGTTACTCTGACCTTTGGGCAATTAACATATGGCTAGTCAAAGAGGTATTCAGCATTCCTTAGTATACTGCCTCTGATGCAGTCTGATGTGCCCTTAACACTGGGGGAGAAATTAAGTTTGTAGTGTATTCAAGTCAATCTATGCAGCACGTGGATCTCCAAGTGCTAAATGTGGATAAATGTGTCTGAGGAGGGGGACTGCAAGGCTGCATCTAGTAGAGCTGGAATGGAAAGCCAGAGAAATCTCTACAGTGATTTGTGCTTAAATTTATGCTCTGAAATGATAGAAGCACAGGCTAAGCTGGGAATTTGTAAAATACTTGACAGCCTGTGCATTACCAGTCGGGAAGTATTTTAGAAGTCAGTTGAAATAGGGAGGTTTTGCATAGCTGTTTTCTACTTTTAGCTGTTTAATGCTCTAAATTGTTCCACGTTTAATTAGGCAGATTTGGGTTCAAAACCAAATAATTTTAAAATTTAACATGGAGAGGAAATTAGGAAATCGTGCTCAGGAAATGAGAGCACTGTCAGTTTATTGCATCTGTTGTTCATTCAGGTAAAGCTTCTGAACATTTTTTGGGTTGCATATGGACACATAGTTCCTAAAAAGTTCTAAAGGAGACAAGGTAGCAATGTTTGCAGTTCATGTGTTGATTAATCTTCCTGCTTTTATTCATTTTCCATTCAGTTGTGCAAATTAATAAACTGGTAAACTTTAATCGTGGTCTGACTGGCTGGAGCTGTATCTTTAAAAGCACTTCAGCAAGTATGTCAAAATGCAAAGCAACACTGGCAAAAGAGGCCTTGTGACCAGATTCTGCCCTTGCAGAACACTATTGTACTCAGGACGGATGGATGCCTTGGATCTTTTAAATGTACTTCTGTTTGTCATGTCTTGGTATTTTGCATGTAGTTTTATGGGTCTTTTAGGGAGTTTGAGCTTTGAAAAAGGCCTGGTATTAATTTTGACATAAATTTGATTGTATTACCTAAAAAAAGACAGAGAAACTGTAGCAAAGGGAATATATATAGTGTTGGTCAGAATTCAACAGCACGAGGCTTTTTGCAGTTAATTTATTTGTGCTTTTTTACCCATGTTTTTGTTGTGTGCATCAGTTTTATAAGGATCACTCTGGAGCTGGCTTGAAAGAACTTTGCTTGATCCTTACACCTTGCATTGGCCTGGGGCCTTTTCCAAGCAAATGTCCTGACTGATGCTTGTTGAGGCATTTGTAGGTATCCAGGGTTATTCAGAAGCATAACTAGCCTTGAGGAGGAGAAAAGGTCACAAGCTGACTCTACGAAACAAGAAGAAATAAAAAGTATTTTGTATGTTAAAATAGTGGAAATTCTTCTTTGCTTTCATATTTTCTTTGTTAATGGATGCTATATCTTCTGTGTTTAACAGCAAATTAATCTTTCCTCTGTCAAGAAACCCTGTCAATACAAGTATGGATGTAATAGGTCATTTACATAATGGAAGAAAATAGTGGAAATGGGGAAGAAAAAAAGGTGGTTTTGTTGTGTGTTATGAGATGAGTGCTTGTGAGATATTCAGAAGTGTTGAAGAATTACCACATTTTGTCCTGTGACGTCTGCAGAGCAGGAGCCTGTAGGTCCAGGGTTGTGCAGGCCTTAGAACATGGCCGTGCACAGAGGGTCTGTGATCAGCTGCACTGTGAGGAGGCAGCACTCAGAATTCCCTATCAGCATAACCATCGTGTGATGGGAGAACAGTGGAGGGAAATTCTGGTCAAAAGGAGAAAAATACGTTTGTCTTGCTTCCCTTACTGATCATGTGATGTTCCCTGCTTTGGGTCAGTGGGGTGTGATGAAAATGCATCAGATCAGCTCTCTGGTTCACGTGTTTGTCTGTGACAGCACCACTTCAGAAAAAGATGCAAAGACCCTGCACAGCACATCAGTTCATCTCACCCCGCTGTCAGGGGCTGCATTAATTGTCTGTGCAGTGTCTCAGGGTTTCTCCTGCTCTCCTGGCCTTTGTGATGACCTGTGGCACTGAGTTCTGCCAGTTGTTCTGTGAGTTTGGCTGGGTCTCCTCCTGGTCTTTCCTGTGTAAAAGCATAAGCAGTTATATATTCTGTACCTTCCACAAACTGCCAGTGTTTCACACATATTTCCATCCTCTCGGATTATTTCTTTTCACATTCAAGATGCCCACATTTCTGAGGCATATGTGATTTCCTACAGTAAAATTTCATAATGCAACTGTCATGAATTTTGGGGTTTGCTCCTGCTGCAGGTAGAAACAACCCTTGGTAAACTGTTTTTTTCTGTGTGAGAAGCCTTAGAATGAGAGAATATGTTCCTTATAAGTGGTGTCATCATACTTTGAGCTTTTTAGAGTTAAAACCAAAACATTGAAAGAGAACAGTCAGTACAAAGCTTATTTCACTAGAAACTGGGGGTGTGCCTCTGGTTTCACATCTGTCCTACTCTCAGTGTTCTTCCTCCCTGCTCTCTTCCTGCCTTTTCTCCCTGCCCTCCCTCAACCCCCCCTGTAGACAGTGTGCCAGAGTCACTTCATTCTGGTCAGCCTTTCTTAAGCTTTCTGTGCATCTGGACTTGAAGAACAAGGCTGGCTGTTCCTGGAGGCCACAGTAGGTGAGGCCCATCTCTTTAGTTCAGAAGAAAATCATGCTTCCCAGTGTCTTTTTTTTTTTTTTTACTCAACAGCACTTCCTCAAAAATGTCTTCCACATAAAATTAGAAGCTAAGAGGAGTGGTGTTCTATGCCAAGGGAGCCAGGGGATAAAAGGACTCAGAAATCTGGGCATCTGTTAATAGCTCTGCAACCAGATTGTTACATGACTTTGTGAAAGGCTTATAACCTGTCTCTATCTCCTTTTCTGCTACTGGAAAATGTGTAAATAATACTTTTCTCACCATCTTAATTAGTAGATGCCCACAATGCATGAGAAAAAAAATTGCTGTGTTTTTCAGAGTTAATTGCAGTGATGTGCCAGAAGCCCATAAGCTCACCCTTCTGAGAACTGTCTGTACTGACTGCTGCCAAGTGTTTTCTTCAGGTCGCAAATTTATGAAAACTCACAGCTGAATTCCTTATGTTGAATATTGCAGAAGATTTAAACAAACTACTTATCATGTCTGTTTATCTCAGGAGATTAATGGTTAATCCAGAATCTAGCAAAGGTAGTTTTTCTTCCATCTGGTATTATCCAATATCAAAGTTAGCTTGAATTTCATTCCAAAAGGACAACTGATCAGATCACTAACTTACATGGAACCCCTTAGACTGTTACTAGTTTGTTGCTGGTAACAGGACTGCAATTTCTTATGCAGTTAAGCATATTTGTCATTAAATTTCCATTTGAGAGTATCATTTGGGGTGGATCTGTCAGTTGTCAGAAACCTACCAGAATTGTGACCCTCATTGGTCTATAAATGTGGCTTTGGGTCATCTACATTACACTCCTAGCCAAAAGCTCCAGAGGTCTAGATTGTATCCTGACAGTGGGACAGCAGGCAGGTGGCCATGGCTGACGCAAGTGTCCTTGGTGGCACTGACTTGTGCTCTTATGTTAGGGCAAGAAATGTGCCTTTTTCTAACCCTTCCCTCTGCTGCTGTTGAATGGTACTTTTCATCACAAAGCATCATTCCACCTCAGCACACCCTCCGTTTTACACCGCCCTCTGTTGCTACTTTGAGAGTGCAAGTCCCAGTGTTTGGATCCCCACAGGTATTCAGGGCTCAACAGTTACCAGCTATGTGAAGCAGAGGAAGTACCTATGTAAATAATAATTGTGCGTGTTTATTCTCTGTTTCCAAGTGTCTCTTCTTGGATCTGCTCATGGAGAGCTTTGCTAATGCATCAAGGTATGGCTGTTGCCCTTGCTGCTGCTACAGCTGCCTTCAGGGAGTGGCAGGTTTCCTGACTAGGTGAATAAAACAGAAAGAGGTGGAGGAGGGATTGTCAGATGTTCCAGGGTGCTCTACCAATACAGAAGTCAAGAAAGACACAAATTAATATAATGGAGAAACTGGTGGAGATTGCTGTAATCCCTGTGAAGTAATTTGAGAGTAGTGTTTTGAGTTTCAAGCCAAAGACTTTGTCACTGGTAGTGGAGAAGGAGACCAGAGTGATGATCTAATAGCTCCTGTCTGAGCTGGAGACAGTTTTTGCTTTGCACATTCAGAGGAGGAGGAAGAGTGGCATTGCTGATATTACCCAGGTGCTAACCAGGGGTAGAAGTGGTGTCTGTCTTTGGCAACCACCATATAGGATTTCTCTATACTGAAAAAAACGTGGCAAGGGCTGTACTAGGTCAAATCAAGCCCAGTATCCTGTCTCAAACACTAACCATATGTCTAAGCCACTTAATATCGAATCAGACATGGTAGTTTTAAATTCAGTATGAGCCTTCAGAGGAAATGGAAGCTTCCTTCCTTTTTATGAAACCACTCCTCTATTTCCTTCTCTGTGTGTTCTTTTAGCACACTCAGAAGCTCTCTGATGTTCAAGATGAAATTAACAGGATTCCCCCTGCTGTTCCTATTGAATTCAGTTAATATAATGAGTTGATTTTTAAATTAAACAAAATAAAGCCTGCAATGTCACAGAAATACCACTGAGATCTCATAATTTCCACCTAATAACCAGTGTCTGTACTATGGGGTTATAACTTAAATGGTGGAGAGTATGTGTCTGTCAGACAATGTTAAGTATTTTTCATAAGAACTTTGGACACATAATTGGTCAGAAAAACAATGTGCCTGTGACATAAAAGTCAATAATTTTATCTCTAGTATGGTAAATTAATTTCCATGGGGCTTTTTTACTTTGTCTGTGTATGCTTAAAAATTCACAAGGTGTTTTCATGACTCAGATAATGTGCATTGTCTTCCTGCTCGCTGAACCCAAAAACTTTTGAAGAACTGTGGCTCAGACTGCTGGCTCAGTGGAACATTCCCTGTGATGTTTATGGTAACACAAAAGGGTTCTGGAAGGGATTGGGCCACACCTTCTGGCAGCACCATCCACTGCCGTCCCTACTTGTTCAGCATCTCTATTTTTGAATTCTTTTCTACACCTCTGCAGTTCTATCATATCATAAGGAAGTTTTGTCTTTTTAAAATTAGATTGGTTTTGTTCTACCATCTGTTACTTCTCTGCCCACAGTGTTCATTATCCATAAGTTCTCTTACAGTTTTTATTTTGCATGTGCATGTCTCCTTTTGTGGCCAAATGCAAAAGCCAGCTACAAACAAAATGTTTGTGTTAATTCAAGTATCCAGAGCTCTGAGGTCGTAGGACACTGATATCCATCAGTGACTGCTGGATTTGCACCAAGACACTGTCACTGCTCAACATTATAATTGGTTGATTCTCAATTTAATTTTACACACGTGTGTTCTTTGTTTTTTTTTTTCCCTCTGCTGTTTTCTGTGATGTGCCTGCAAGAACTGCAAAGATTCTTGGCCCTGGGACTTGTTCAGACCTGGAAAAAATGCAAGATTTAGTTTTGCTGTTTGTCATATTTGGTTCTGATCTCAAAATATGAGACAGGCCTAGTTGTGGGTTTGTAGGCTTGTTTACATTTTGAGAGGATTGTAGAGCTTGGATTTTGGTCCATCACTAATTGAAATCCCATTAGATGTAATGCCTGCTTTTGATGAATTTAAACTGTTGTTTGGTTGGTAACTTAACTCTGAGACATGGAGCTTTGGCACCAGAACCTGAGGTCATTGCATAAGCCCCTCTGAAATGAAACTGCTGAGTTACTGCTGATGCTTGCTCTTACATGGGAGTTTATTTAACGTTTGGAGACTAATGTGTAGCTAATGTCATTACCATTCTTTCAGGCTTTATTTTTATAAAATACTAAAAAACCACCCTATTCAAGCACTACTTATGGAAAGTTATTTTTCTTTCCTGTAAAAGATCTCTGCAGGTTTCATGTGTTTTACAATTTTCCACCAGTTGAGTGGCACAAACATATTAACTCTTAACACCAGAGAGTTGCAATTCCAGCTCAAAAATGCTTTGAAACATTAACTGTGATACAGGAAGTTGCTTTTCCAGTCTCTGAAGTGTTTCTAAATCTTTGATATATTTTTATTTTTTTTAAATTCTTACCTCTCTTGCCCTCCCCAGAAATCCATCTGTAGCTCAGCTGCTCGTAACGGTCTTTGCAATCAAGGCCTGTTTAGATTTTGCTCATGAAACCAAGTGTGAAATCTATGGCCACAAGCCAATCCCTGTCCCATAAGGCTGAGACTGCTGAAGTCTTCTCAGAAGCTCAAAGAAAATGAAAGAGGAAAACAAGCCTGTATATTTGTAAAAGTAGATCTCTGAATGGATTACTTTTGTTTAAGAATGGATTATTTGCAGGTCATCTCCAAGTGATTTAAATCTTGCCTGTAAGGTTCTCTTCTCGCCTTGACAGGTTCAGGGCTGCTGAGAGAAGAGTGTGCAGAGTCAGGAACCTGGGGCTTCTCTTGCTGTCTTGGCCACTGATCTGCTGGGTGGCCATGGGTGAATCATCTGACCTGTGTTTATCTCAGTCCCTGCACGTAGCTGGGCTGGTGTTCTGTAATATGTGGCAATCATTTGTTGGGAGTAGAAGCTGGCTTGCACCATGGTGATTTGGAGTGTAAGGTTAAAATCACAAGTGAATGACAAACTGCAGTAACTCGTAGAAATTTATGTGGCATCCCCAAAGGAGCTTGGACTCCATTTGGAATACTAAATGTTTTGTCTGAAAAGTAGTATTGTAAATTCTTTGAGGCAGACATTCACTTACACTGATACAGTGATTAGCTCCAGTGCAGCCTTGGCATGTTACCATTAGTAAATAAGTTTTTTAGGGACAGATCTCCAAATAAGAGGGTCCTGAGCATTTAGGTCAACAGAAAAGGTAATATGGTGAATTTTACAGTATCCTAGTGATGACAGATTCAATTATGTCTTATTGTTCTCAAAAACTTTCTCACCAGACCAAGTCTATCAAACAGCCTTGCCCAATTCCTTGCTATTGCCATGGAAATCATACTGTTTTATTGCTTGAAAATAGCCTACTCCATTACGTGTGATGATATGAGTGCTTACAAAGGAAACCACAGTGCAGTCTGAAAACAGAAGGAAGTTTTGAGTAGGGAGTGTTGTTACAAGAAGCCTCGGAGCGTGGATGCTGGCCCACTGACCTTCCTAGGCCTGTTCTGTATATGCAGCTACTTTCCTCTTAGTGAAGTTTGGCCCTTGAAAGAAGTTTCCTTGGCCCTGTTTGGTTGCTCAGAAGTAGTCAGCAGACCCCAGGCTCTGCTTCCTCTTTGAGCTGAAATATCAGATCCTTTCTCTCAGGATTTAAGGATTTTTATGCCTTTTTTGATCCTTGGTCCTTCTCAGTTCCTTCTGTGTGTTTTTTCTTTCAAGCTTTCTTCCTCAGTGCTTTACAAGGATTGCTCTGTGTGGCTCCTTTAACTATGGAATTAGGAAATTAGCAAAAAGATGGTGTTCTTTTTTGCAAGACTTTGAAGGCAAGGGTGGGTGAACAGTGCTAATATGGCGGTGGTTTTTATTCACATCTTCTTTGTGGGTGTCACATGTTTATTTTTCGTCCTCGGGGGATAAAAAATACTAGGTGAAGCAGGTGAAATATCTGAGGGAGAAAACTGCCTCGGTGAATGTGCTGCCTAGAAAGGGAAGTAGGTCCAGGGACAGACATGGACTGTTCTCCACACTCCATTCCCTCACAGGAGGCCCTCAGCTCAACTGAGGAGAGACAGACGAGAGCTCTGGAGCCAAACTGGGACTCCTGGCAAACATCGGAGCAGGCTGAAAATACCTTCGAGTTAGACACAGTGATACAGTTGGAGGTGTGACAACCCACACAGATCAGTTCGAGCAACTGTGCTGGGGAAAAGTGTTGGGTTTATCTACTGTTAAATAAGACAACATGTCTAGCTCTGAGACAGGAAGGAGGATGGAATTGGCATGGGGAGCAGAGGGCATGAAGAAGAAGAAAATCTTCTCCAAGGTCACCTTTTACCACAGGGATGGGAGATTGAAGAGGACTTTCTTGCTGCTTTTGATGGCTAAAGGCTGCTGCAATCCTGGCAAATCTCTCAGGAATGGTTCAGGAAGATCTGCTGCCATACCTGAGGCAGACAGTAATTTATCTGAGATACAGTGCTCTGACTGCTAACAACCAGCTCAAATTGGCTTATTTTTTCACAATTGTCACAGAGCCAGCCACATTGTCTCAGCTGTGTGCCTCTGAACAGGGAAGTACAGACCCTGAAAAAGTTTTGGAGTCATTATTCTTATGTGTTTCTTTTCCTCTCATCTTGTCCTTTTTTCTTTTTTTTTTCTCCTTTCCTTCAACTATGTTTATAACTCTCCTTTCCTTTATTACTTTGAAAACTTGGACTTTTTCCAGTCTCTTCTCCAACAGGGAGATGCTCTGTCTTGAGGGTATCATAATATCCACTGATAAAGACCTGAAATTACCTAACTCTTACATTGTCTAAATCCCAGTGGAGCCCTTGCTAAAGTCTGATATCTTTATGGCATGAAAGAGGGTTTTCTGCTGGAGCTGGGAGGGGAAGATGAGTTAAAATGGTTGATGAAGCACTCCCTGTTGGGGTGGTGATGGTTGAGTTACAAGAGTCACAAGCTCCTAGTCTTCCTTCTTCCCACAAAGGCATTTCTGTCAGGGTCTACACAAGGAAAAAATCTACCAAGAATGTCAACGAACTTCTGCTTGAGCCGTGTGGGATGTTAATAATAAGGACCAACACTGCAGCTGTGCTCTGACACCTTCACCTGCCAAGCACCCTGTTGTCTCCTAGGTCTAGGATTGATAGCAACTGACTTCTGGTTTGTACCCAAAGAGTAAGTCTGTCACTGGAAGGACATGTATCACATATCCACCACATGATACTACTGGGGGGACAGTTACGGGTGTTTGCACATCACTTCATGATGGGTATAGGTGTTTTCAAAGGTCTCATCAAGTTAGGTGACTTGTCCCAGGTCAACCAGGAGGTTAGAGACAAAGGAAGGAATACTGTAAAAACCTTCTTGGGCCCTAGACCAAATGCTTCTGGGCATGATCTAAAGATTAGAATATGCCAGCTCTCCTTTAAAGCTCGTTTTCCAGGGATCAGCAGGAATGCCCCTTCCCTCCCCTCTCCCCAAGTTTGCATCAATTGCTCAGAAAGGAAACTAACTGCTTGGGGTTTGATGGTAAAGGAGAAAGTTCCTACTCCCCTCTGTGACTGCGGTCAGAAATTTCTGACAGAGCTTTTGGAAAGTAATGTTATCCTGTGTTAAGGCAGTAACATTTTCTATTCTTTAATAGCTGGTGAGTGAGGTAGTGGTAGAACTGACAGGGTGATGATGCTGGTGGTGTCTGGAGACAGCAGCTGTACAGCTGGCAGAGTCACTAAAACAACAACTAAACAAAATCATTGGGAGAAGCAAATCCAGTCACATGCCTGGGAGCATTTACCATGGAAGATCTGTGCTGTAGAACTCAGTTGCAGGTGCTGTGACTCAGGTGTCACTCAGTCATGCGTCAAGCCCCAGTTTTGACATCGCATTGAAAGGTCTTTAGGAAGCTGTGTTATAATGACAGTGGAGAACAGAAGTTCCTCCATGCGCAAAGCACTGGAAATGTAGGTACCTGAAGCTTGAGATTTATTGGTAAAGCGAGTCTTAACTACAGAGGAACTGTAATAAGAGATGGTATTGTGTTTCTTCTCAACTTATTTCCACTAAAGTTGTCCCTCAGCAGCATTGATGTGCCACTCTGCTGTCCTTGAAAGCTCCTACCACTTTTTCCTTTACCTTTCCTAGTGCCTATTTTGGTTTCTTGCTCTCACACTCCTGTAAGTAAGCCTTTTATAATTTGTACAGATAAACTTAGACCAAGCACAAAGGGAATGTGTTATTGTTAAAAATAAAAAATACCAATTAGGTAACTTTAGGATGTACATGCACTCACTGTGTCTGTTAGGCCAAAAGAATTTATTGTCACATTTTATTCTAATTCAGTACGTAGGTAAAGAGATGGCTCCCAGGTGATGTTTCTAGTGACGAAAGTCCTACAATCATCATCTTTCAATCCCAGTGACTTATGAGTTGTGAAATTCAGCTCAGTATTGTTGGGTGCACTCAATAGCCAACAGTTTTCTTGTAAAGATCTCTGTTAAGTAGCAGGATTTTTTATGATTTTGGTTTTGTGTGGGAAGGAGTTAATGAGATGATCCTTCTAGGACTTTTCATATTTATAGTTAAAAATGAACTATTCTACTCAAAGTTAGTAATGAATGCTTACATTTAA
Organism: Falcunculus frontatus; assembly: GCA_013398115.1. Classification (NCBI taxonomy): domain Eukaryota; kingdom Metazoa; phylum Chordata; class Aves; order Passeriformes; genus Falcunculus; species Falcunculus frontatus. The sequence goes on from VZRV01005199.1 coordinate 988,482, forward strand.
AGAGAAAAAACCATTTTGATTTCCTGAGTAAAGTGAAATTCTTATTTGAGAGATTGTATTTTAATCCATCTTCCTTTCTAATTAAGGTGATTCTGAAAGCTGTTCAATTTCTGAATGGGTATGTATTAGTCAGTAAGGATCTCATTATGGAGTTACTCCCACTCCTAAATATATGCTTGGCAGTCTACTTTGCATTTCAGCTTCTTAGGTATTTTTATAACTTATTGCTAGAGTGTTGCAGTGGTGGAAAATTACTCATATACTGGCTACTACTGATTAAATTATTAGCCAGCCAGAACACACAATGAATATAATATGGCCTGAGAGCAATTGTTAACAGAAATGTTGAAACATAGGCTGTTAACTGAAAAGACTGATGGTTCAAGCACACCTAGGGACAGGTTTCCATTTCCGTGCTCGTGGCAGGGGGATTGAAACTAGATGGTCATTAAGGTCCCTTCCAACTCAAACCTTTTGATGGTTCTATATTGTTAACACCAAGGTAATAAAGGAACCTGTTGTCTCACATAAGTAAATGAAAGTTGACTCGAAATGTACCTGAACTTTGGTTTGGGATGTGTGTGAGAGAACATGTGCTTCTGAAGGGTTTATGTCCAAGGCAGGATCTCGACAGTGGAGTTGCAGTGATCTGTGGTGATACCTGGTGGGCACCCTTCATTTCTTTATGGGATCTTGCTGGGCAAGGGAGTGGGACCAGGCAAACAAAAATACCTTTGTCAGGTCCTGGGACAGAGCAAAGGGATGTACATAGCCAGGTTAGGCCCAGGCCTCCTGAAGACAGATGTTTTCCTCCTTTTGATAGCACGCTGAAGAGAACACGTTGCTCTTACTTAACAGCCCTAATTATTGACAAGGATTTGTAGTAGGTGCTACCAGAATTGCTTGTCTAAATCCCTTGAAAAATCAATTTAAATCTGTTCCCAGTGAAATCTGATTTTGTTGTTGTCCCTGTTATGATTTGTGGTGAAGGAAATCAGTGTGATTTAAGATTCAGTGCAAAGGAATGACAGAGAAGAAAAAGGTGTAAAACAGTGATGTGGAAATGTGGAACAAGTCTGTGCAGTGAACAGTTCAGGCAAACCCTGCATATGAGCAATACACACATGATAAGGAGCAGAACTCTGTGGAAAGGGAACTTGGGAACTCCTTACCCGTTGACTCATTTCCAGACTTTTAATAAGATTTTAATAGGTTCTGTTCAAGCTGACTTCTTGAGAGATTAATAGAGAAAAACATAATTACCACAAATCTGTAATGGTTCTGCATGTTGGAGGCTTCTGAATATGGGTGTCAGAGGGGTGACCCTTGTCTTAACTGCTGCTCAGCAGGACATGGCACCTTTCTCAGAGATCATTTCTGGCTGTGCACGTGCCCCTGGGAACAGATGGGGTCAGTGGAGTGTTGCAGGACATAACCAAAACACAGAGCTCATACTGCAGGGGTGCACGCTGGGGTGGAGAGCTTCCTGCTCACCATGAGGACTCTGACTCTAAGGGGGCAAATAAAATCGACCTTTTCATATTATTTTGATCACTTCAGGTGTGGTGACATCCGATGGCATCTTAGGATGCTAATGATGGAATCCACTTTCTTTTTCTACTTACTTCTTCTGTGTCCCAAGGCGCAGGGTTCCCATCACCGAGAAATGACTTTTTTTGGTAGGAAATGGGTGTAGTAGAAGCTACAATAAAGTAACACTCACTATGCTGAAAAGACCTTTAAAAATAACTCTTGTGCAAACTTAGACCAATCAAATAAAAGGAATTATTTCTAATGTGTATGCTTTAAGTGGCTGCTAGTGTTTTATGTATTAAGAAAGCATAAAACTTGCTTCTATTTATAGTGTCATTTAAACTTGCCTGGATGTAATGAGGGTGTTTGATCACAGGCTAGAAGAGTGTACTAGATGGAACAGTCTTTCCCATTTTCTTAAACATGTAAAATCTGGAGGAAAAACTTGAAGCACTTTAGTTGAGTCATCTGACACAGGAACAGGCTAAAGACTTTTGGAAGTCTGGCTGTAAATAGGATTATTTACCCTTTCCTACCTCGAAGGATAGAGTTCTTTTCAGAGCCTTTTGGCATGTCATATCTTAAATAGATACTCAATTGTTATATTAAACAATATGAAACTTTGCAACAGTAAATACAATATAAGGAATGTGACCTGGAACTGCTTTTGAGGATGCAGTGTTCTCTGAGAAAAGTTTTTTCTTCTTCTTCTGATATTAAAAATAATTTGTGTAGTGGAGTTATGCTGTAGAATTGTTTACGTTGATATTCCAGTGTGTAGATGGTTTAAGCGCATGCTTTCACCAAACACATGGGAAATGAGCATTTACAGAAGAAAGTGAGTGTAGTGAATATTTTTTCCTCCCCCTTCTCTTTCAGTAAGTAGATTCTGCCAGAGAGCATACATACAGTTCTCTATAATCCAGCTATTCTGGGGTCAGGTTGTCACCTGGAACAGTGGCAGAAGGAGAACTTTGAATATTCTTTACTGTATTTGCTGGAAAGTCTTTCTGGAGGGTTATTTTGCTCATGCATTGGGTTTGAGTGGCAAGGTTTTGGTAGTGGGAGAAGGTGCCAGAAGCTTCCCCTGTGTCTGATAGAGCCGATGCCAGCTGGCTCCAGGATGGAGCTGCTGCTGGCCGGGGCTGAGTCCATCAGCCATGATGGTCGTGCCTCTGGGATAACAGATCCACGAAGAGAAAAAACCCTGCACAACAGCAATGGCAAACGGGGAGGGGAGTGAGAATATCTGAGAGAAACAGCTCTGCACACACAATGATCTGAGGGTGAGTCTGTTTGGCCCGTGTGGTAATTGGTGAGTGATTTCTCCATGTCCTTATCTCAACCCATGAGACTTCCACTGTTGTACATTTGTACCAGTGTCGTATGTACTATCCACTGAAATCTGAATGTTGTTCTTTGCACATTTTGAATCTTCATTTCTAAAATATACATAGGGGAACCCAATTCTTTTGCTTTTAAAACCACTAGTGAAATAATCATTTAAATACACCAAAGCTTTAGATAAGTATAATATAGTTAAACATCTTGACATTCAGATAAAGATTATAACTGAACTTCCAGAAATTATTTCATTATTGTTTCAGAACTTGGAAAGCAGTGATACTTTACAGTCCAGTACATTCAATGAGATGTTTCCAAATGACCAGTGTTTGCAGTATGACCAAAAAAAGAGACTTCTGTGTGACTTCTCTTAAAACAGTACACTTACTATAGTAAGAAAGCAAAGTAATTACTGAATTCCAGATGCAAAAGTCTGTGATTTTCTGAATCTCTCATAATTTAGATTTTTCTCTAAAGTCTGTGATCTGTAAGTATGTGGAAGATGCTTTGAGAGGAACATATAATATCTAGCAAAATACCTGCGAAATTTGCTCCATCCTTATGGGTTTTATCTCTGATCATCTTGGTGTGTTTAAATTATGGAGGAACTAGTTTACCATAGTTGACTTCTGCTTGTCAGGATTGGGGAATTCTTCCGTGTGAAAAACACTGATTTTCAGTTAATGCTGAAATATTTGGCTATTTGGAATCAGCTGGGCAGTTAAAAGACCTTCAGCTTGTTCAGATCCAGAACCCAGCGCTATATAAATACACAGCTCTTCCTAAGCTGACACCAAGATATTTTAGGAGCGATTTGTGTTAGTTGTGCACTTCAACCCTGATCTGCCGTTGCAGATGATACTGTGGAGGAACCGGCAAACTCTTGACCCTCTCTGCAGTTCAAGACTGTTTTTTTGATGTACCTGCTTCAAAATGTATTTGAATTGAACCTTGATTTAGATGATGATTGCTCGGGATGCCTTTAAAAATCAGCTTTGGCCTTGGTAAGGAAGGGTGAAAGAAATGGGAAGAATCTGACTTTTTTTCTAGAAGTCAGAATGTTTTAGCAAATCCAAGCCTGATTTATGTTGGTGGTGGACACTGGGGAGATCCCCATGAACTTTCTATAATACAAAAAAACTAAAGCGGCATAGATTTTTTACAGAGGGAAAAAAGATGCGTATAACCCCTGCCTTGATGATAATCTGCATCCATTAAAAATAAGTCCCATGATTCTCATCCCATGTAAAATCAGAGCAGATTAAAGGGGCTTCATAGCTAGAAGATACAGGCTGTAAGGAATCAGGGGAATCGGGAATACAACAGGAGGACCAGGAAAAGGGAAGATGCAGAACATCATAGTGTCCACATGTGCTGGTGGCCTGTAGAGCTCCTGAATATCACGGGCTTTTTCATTTTGTTTGTCCAGGTAATCCATGGGCTTCAGAACTGAAAATACTCTCATTGTGAATGACAAAGCTGGTTTAGATCAGATGTAGAGATTTCTGAAGTGGATTTCTCTCTCTTTATGCAGAACTGTTGGTAATTAAAATGTGTCTTTTCCAGCTGAGAGGAAATGTGGTTACTAATCAGGCTTAATTATTATACCATATTTATTAAGTAAAATATTTGTTTTATTTTATTTGTTATTTTACTTACTTAATAGCGTTAAATAACCAAAGTACAGCTTAGCAGTGGCTGTTTATGGCAATAGTAATTTATCCTTATGTGACTGCCTAAGCAGCTACTTGTTTTTCCCCTATTTGAGATAAGGATGGTTTGAAGACGTTTAATGCTGCTACATTGAATCTGTAGTGTGACCATTTCTCTTATTTGTGAAAGCAGGGTTATCACCTGTGACTGAATCCAGTTGTAATCTGAATGTTTTTTAGGAATATGAAGTCAGTAGCAAGCTGATTCTTTTCTAATAACCAGTCAGGGGTGAAAGACTTTGTTTACATCTTGGTTTACATTTATTTGATGTTGCAACATTTGCAACATGTAAAAATACCATGCTAATTTTATTTTTTCATTGTCCCCCTTTCGGTTACTTATGGTAAATGGCCCATTTAACTATGGGGTGGCAGCACTCAGATTCCTGTGATGGTTGGCTCACGTGCACTTGTTAAGGAGGGTGTGAGTGAGTGTGCTGCTCTGAATAGCTGGGAGCTGACAGAGCCTGGCTCCCTCCCTCTGCCTGCCAGCCCTGCCCGGTGCTGTGCCTCCATCCATCCCTCCCTTCCTCCTTCCATCCATCCTGCAGCTGCAGCAGGAGGGGTGCTGGGCCTGTAGCCATCCCTCCGTCCATCCCTCCGTCCGTGCTGCAGCAGCAGGGGTGCTGGGCCTCTAGCTATCCTTCCATCCATGCTGCAGCAGCAGGGGTGGCCGNGAAGCAGCCAGCTCAACTTTGATGAAAGGCAACGCATCAATTTGAGATGTTACGATGTTTACAGGTTCTGCTGGATAAATCACACACAATCCAGGCAAAATAAACAGCCAATTTTTCTTCTTTTCCCGCTTTGTGGCAAAGTGATTATATTTAAGAGAAGTGTAGGAATTTCCATCTTTCCAGTGACACCATATGAGAACCCGCTTAGCACTGAATAGTGACAGTAAATGCTGAAGTGGAAAAAATATTTTCATCCATCTGCGCTAATCTTCTTTTACTCCAAGATTTAACGGGGCGGGGGGTGGGGGAGAATGAGAGAGAGAGGAATCAGAAAAATCTTAAAAGCTTGGCTTAAGCTTTTAGCTTTGCCAGCTCATTCTCTAGTCAATGAAGAAAGTGCCAGACTTCTGCATTTGTGGTGGGGATATTGGGATTTTATTTGAACAGTGATGCCTTCAGACTTTATTACCAAAAATAAATAACTAAATAATGGTCTCTAAATGTGAAGGGAGGAAGGAAAAAGCCACAGCTGAGCAGAACTGATTGTTTTTTTAAAAACAGACTGGAATACACAGTGTACAACTGGAAAAAGCATTGTTGAAAAACCGTAGCAGTCTCCTGGTTATTTCTGTAGCTACGTAATTTAGGTCTTCTTATGCCATCACATCTGTGATCACCCACGTGTTGTGAACTGCACGGATCTGTGCCCTGCTGATCAGACAACAAAGACAGAAGGATTTAGGTCTTGCAACTTGTGCTGTCTTTGCTTTTACCTTGTCAGATATCACATTCTCAAGGAGTTTTTCAACTAGGAAAACCTAGAGTATTTTACTCCCTTTTAAAGCATTTGATCGGACCTGAGTCTCATCTTGCTTACTCAGTAGCAGTCTTTCCTACCCAACTGTGAGGCTGTCCTTGCAGCCATAGGGAAGTGTTACATTTTGTAATGGTGTGGGCAAATCTTTGCAGAATTGTAAGAAAATCAATTGGTAGCTAAGAAAGGTTTTGTTGCTGTGATATACAATGAATTCATAACGAAGTTGCTGGGAAAGAAAAAAAGTTGAGAGTGGCCAACTTTTCAGAAGTCAGTCTTTCTTCTCCCTCAGGGTGGGTCAGCTAAAAATATTTCCATGTTTTTCTACTTTAAAGGAAGGCCCAGGCAAAGAACAGGAGGTAGGATAACAGGAACAGAAACATCCATTTGGATTAATCTTTGGCAAAATAAGTCACGACTCCATATAATATATTTTAAATGTTTTAGTTTGGATGTTTACATCTTTCCACATCTCTGCTCTTTTCTTAATGTTAGCTGGGAGGGATTTTTCTGCATTCTGTTTGGCTGTGTGTGTTTACCTGGATATTTCTGCTTCCTCTTTCCTTCTGGCAAGGAACAGAAGAAGACTTACCTTGAAATTCAGCTTTGAGGCCCCCGGGCAGTTGTGTTGTTTCTGTGGGGGTTGTTTGGGGTTTTGTTGTTCGGGGTTTTTTTCTTTTATTAAGTAGGTTTTTTTCATCCCCACTGAAGAAGAAGTAAAATAATGGCTCAGGTTTAATAGAAAAAAAAACCATAATAGATACATCAGTGTTACACATTTAGACAGAGGTAATAAAGCAGCAAGGCAGTGTAGTAGCTGTGTTGCAGGTAGGCTTGAAACTTGAAATCACGCATGTGCAATTAGTCCTGATGAGTTTTGTGATGGTTTGTTTTTCAAAGTGATTGTCAAATAGTCATGAAACAAGACTCCTGGATTTTCCCATGTGCAGTAAATATTTGAACTTGAGGATTTTGGCATCTTAAGCTACTGCAGACTGCACATGTAGACTGAGGGGTTATTTTTGAAAAAATCGCTTATTTCATGTTATTCAGTTAAGCTGCAATTTTCATCAACATCATTAATATATGTTTTAACTTGGGTAGCTTTGGTACAACCAAAATAATTTGAAATAGGTTATGTACTAACAAAGTGGGCTGATCTCAGCTCAGTCTGAATTCCCAGGAGTGTGAGACTTTGTGATGACAACCCCATTTAAAAAAGGATATTTCTCTGCTGCGGTGCCTGTTGGCAAAATAGAGTCCTGGGACCTGGTTGATTTTGCTACACTGACTACTGGTTTGAGAATTTGCATTGCACCACTACTAAGATATACGGTTTCAGGGCACAAAGGGAAGTTCTTTGGTTCTTTCTGTGAAATTGGAGACACATAGGGAAACATTTCTCTTCTCGCTTTCATGCAGTAATACCTGCTGTTTAATTTACCTTGGCTTTAAAAGTGTCAATATTTAAAGTGCTCTTAGTATTGTGACCCACAGTTGGTGGGCCACATTTTCTGCTGTGTATTTTCATTTTGCTTGGTGAAGTAAAGATCATATCTAACACAAGATATAGAATTACCCAGTGCTGCCCTTCAATTCACTGCTTAGTCAATCAGCTGGTCCCACCTGACTGTTGTTTTCTAAGAAAGTTAGAAATAAAATGTTTTCCTTTGAATGTTTGAAGGTGTAATTTTGTGTTTTTTGCTGATCCTCTCTGAAGAGGAATGCCAAGAAAATTGTCTCAAAATTAAGTTGTGAGGCTCCTGTAGTTCACTGCTAAGAGCAGGATCAACTCACATCACTTAAGTGCAGGAAGGGAGTCTGATTCTGTGACGGAAGTAAAGACTTCTGTCTTTTTTTTTTTCCTTCTTCTTCTCCCCTTGCCCTGGGAGGCTTTTGGTTCCTTGGGACTGAAGTGATGATTGTTTTCTGCTCATTTTTGCTGCCCAGAGAACTGAGATTGCCATAAGACACCCCTGAAATGCCAATACGTATGGGAGAATTTCACTTCATCATTCAGAGACATCTTACTGTCACTTTGGTTGTATTTCAGACATCACTTATGCCATTGCCCAGCCTACCATCACTTCCTTCCCCTCCTTTGGATGATACTCAGAAGAAAAACACTGTAATGCATTCAGGACTTCAAGGTCCAGCTTGACAGTAAAAAGTATAATTGCATTTGAAAGAATTTGTATTCAGGACATGAACAGAGGGGGAAGTATGTGTGTGGGTTTTGCTTTTATTCCAGACCTACAGCAGGTGTGAAGGATTTGTTTGTTTGATTGATTGATTTTTTTTGGGTTTTTTGTTTATTTGTTTTTTCAATGGGTTTTTTTTTTGGGGTTTGGGGGTTCAATATCAGCCCAGGAAAACACTGTAGCTAGTAATTGCCGTGTTGTCTTTGATTAAACCACTGTTTTCAATATTTGTTTGCTTTTGCTAAGAGCTTTGTAAACCTCTGTTCTCATTCTTTTGGTTCTAATCTGAGTCTTGTGCTTTTGGGACAAATAGTCTGAAGGTTGATGTTTTGCCAAAATGAACACTAGAGCACTTGCAAAACGAATTAAAATGAGAACTAACGAAAGCCACTTTGCTTCTGAATGAGGAGTCTTTCAAAGAATTCAATGATCTTTAATACACAGTAATTTTCACTTTAGTTAATTTGATTTAACTTGAATTGAATGAGGCTGTGCAAACAAGCACCAAGTCCCATTGATTTTCTGTGGGACTCAAGCTCTTAAAGTACTTGCAAAAATGATAAGGGTGCATTTGAAAATGTTGACTGCTCTTGTCCTTGGCTTAAGAAGCACTTAAAAAATACTGTGTTTAGCTTTTAGAGTACCTTTGACAGTTATCCACTTCTATTTTAAGATTTTCTTTCTTGTCATTATGGGATCCATCATGGCCACTCAGAAGCTGATGATGCCACCGGCTCAGAATTCAGCTCCAAAAGCTGCAGCCCCCACATATCAAAGGAAGTTATCCTCATGTGCATAACATAATAAAGCTGCTGGAAGAAAGAGTGTAGGAGAGCCTTGGTACAACATTTTCATCCCTTGTTCTTGTAAAAATTAGCTGGGTTCTGGTCTGTTTACTTACACCACTGATGGAGATACTTTTCAGCTGAAAAAATGAATTGCACATCTACTACATAGATATGTCTGTGTCCTGTCTGCTTTTTATTTGCATGGTTTGTAGGTGTATGGAAACTTTATTCACTGTCCTGTTAGTGTTAACAATGATTTCAGTGTTTATAAAAGTCTTTGTGATGGATTGCACTGGAGTAGAGATTTACAGAAGTACAACTGCACGATGACATGAGGAGGAATGAAGGAAGGAGTGTTACAGCAACTGCAGTTTGTGGTACTGTATGTAATAAGGCAGGAAATCCATATACTGTTAGTTAGCTAACAGTTGGCCATGGGTAATTGAATAATTGGTCCTGCACATGGCTGGAAGGCCATGCTGTTAATTACTAATTTCTTTGCAAGATATAGAGCATCTGCTTGCTTTGTTTAGTTTTAATAGTCAGTGGTTGACAGAACACCTTCTGGGTTGTTTGTTTAGATCCCTGAGATACTTATCAAAGCCATTTCTATTCTAATAAGCCATGTATCTGGATGCAGTGACTTGAGGATCATTTGTAGGTTATTGCTCTCTCCAGTGTTGTTTTCCATGGCAAACACAAAAGGTAATGGGGAGTACACTCAGGAGGTGCCTTGAGAGGTCATCTTAGCCATTCCTGGGCCTGAACGGAGCAACTTCATCTGGAAATCATTCCTGACTAGCAGATGAGTGCCCACCTGAACTCCAGAGATGGACACTTTGTAGTTGTTCAGGTAATCCATGCCAGCTATTTTTGACATCTGATCCAAATTTGCTGTGTTGAAGTTCAAGCTCAGTACTTGCAGTGCTGTCCTCAGGTGTCAGGGAGGAAAAGGTGACATCTCTTTGGCAAGCTGTCACTTATCTAGAGGCTCAAGTAGTATTTATCCAGTCTTGTGGTATCTATACCACGAATCACAAAGTTTTTTTGATGTTTCCTTATGTCCGTACTTCCTACTCCTCTGAGATCTTTCCAGCCAAGCAGCACCTTTCTTTCAGATGCTTTTAGAAGCAGATCCTCCCCAGAGAGTCCCTCTGCAGCTGCTTACACCACCTAAGCTGAGCATTTTGCCTTCGTCCTTGCTGAATTACCATTCATTTCATATCACTCTCCAATTTAGAATCACTTGAATTATCCTCTTTATTCATGCTGCTAGTGACCCCTTCCACCTTTAGACTGTTGACACAGTAAAATTATTGTGAAATACCGCTACTAAGTGACTGTTTCCTAAACAATACCAATGGAAGACTTAGTCCAGCTGGTGAAAACATGTCCTCTTAGCATAGCAACATTTCTTTCTTCCCCAGACAGTTGTTATCCTCCTAAAAAGTTCATGCCTAGATAGTTTGAGTCAGGCCCTTCCAACCTTTCCATAGTTGCAGTGGTCTAATCGGAACCAGTGTAGGACTGGTTAATAATTAATGTGTAAGAGACTGTATGTCTGGGTTTGGTGTATATTTGCTGTTTCCTACTGATAATGCCAGGATTGATCAGTTGTATGGATCTGCCCAGTGCTAAGCCAGAAGTCCTTAGGATAATATACCTGTGTGTTGCTTCTCAAGACTCATCTTTTAAATGTGTTTCTTTCATCCCTTTTTTTGCTCCTGTTTGGTACCTTAGGTGTCATTTAGAAAAAATATCTCTTTTTTCCTGCATTGACAGTGTACGGAAAAAAATTATCCTTAGGAAATGACTTTCAATACATTGTTTGACCAGAGAAACCTTGCACAGATGACTACTCATTAAAGGAATTTAGCATTTAGTCTTAATATTGGCATCAGCATTCATAAGTCAGTAAAACTGAAAAATACATGATGTATGTTAGCTTGAAGCATCATGACCTCGATGAGAATTGAGATGGGTGTTGTAACTGTAAAACACAGAGGAGAGAAAGATCATAAGGGCTTTAATACCATCCTTTTACATGTGCTCGTATATCGCTTGGAAGCTTTAATTGTGTAACGTTTGTAAATGCCACATTAGTAAATGAATATGAGTCTCCATAGTTTCTATTTCTAAGTAATTGTCTTTTCTAGATAATGACAGGGAAAAAATGCAGAGCACTCCTCTGTGGCCATGAGCATCGTTCCCTGCCAGCAGAACTCTCCCTGCATCAGATTCCAATGAGCTCAGACAAGCAAATAGTGCCAGGGACCAGGTACTCCCCCAGCTCTTGGCAAGGCATTACTGGGGGTGGGAAAAGAGAAGACTTGGGTGGCTTCAATTATCAACGGACTGATGAGGTGGCTGGGAGAAAGCAAGAGACCATGACCTGATTCTGTGCTTCATGAAGGAGGTGGATTTGTAAATAAAATACCTGAGGTTGATTTTTGATTATTGTCAGTCAAGAGAGAGAAGGGGAAAAAACCCCAAAACCCAAAAATGAAGCATTCATTTAGGCACTCTTAAAAGCAAAACAAAATTAAAATCACTCCTTGACGTGATTGTGAGATAAGACTAAGTTAGTATTTGGGAAAAGCAGGTTTAATAGATCTAATGAGACAATAAAACAATTGAAACCACTCCTCATAAACTTAATTTTTAAATTTAAAATTACATAAATTGCTTATATAAAAAGTATAAGAAAATCTATTGAAATCTCTATCATTAAAAATGTAAATGCAGTCAAGAAAGTACCAGTAGCAAGGCTTTATCTAAGGCTTCAGATGAATTAGTTTTGCAATATTTAGTATTTTTTAGACCCTCTAGAGCAGTATTCATCTGCCTGAGCACTTTAGTTATAGCAAAAGTCTGTAGATTGCAGACCTTCTTGTGTTGGATTTATTTTTTCAAATGGTAGTAAACGAGGAGTTACGATTAGCAAGTGGCTTGTTGGAATTACTGCACAGCTTTCTAGAGAAGCTGTAATTTGTAAATGAGGCTTGTGAATATGGGAATGGACCCAGTCTCAACTGTACTGCTGTAATTAGCCTGCAGAAGTGTGCGTTGTGATGCAGCATAGCCCAGATCAGTGTGTTTTGCCTGTCTTGCTCTCTTTTGTCTTCCTGGTGATTGGATGAGGCTCAGATAAAACCTACATTGATGGTAGGGCACAGAGTATCTTACTGGATTACTGGCAGCGTATAATTGTACAGAAGCATACTTTTTTTTTTCCCCCCTGAAAGTGGGTGATGTATTTGGGGAAAAAAAAGCTGCATTAGAAACTTGCAGCTGACAGTGCCTGCATTCAAGAAGTAATTAGTGCAGCAGCCGATAGGCCTTGCACCAGCTTGTGTATAGGTTACTGACCACAGCTGCTTGGCTCCTGATGGCATGATTAATAAAAACAAAAAATTGCACTTTCTAATATAGTAGTTGTAATTAGATAGGAATTAAGTTGTTAAACAGTTATTAAAAATTTGTAGGAATATCAGCCAGCTCTGCTAGCATCATGGTTTGGAAATCGGGCCTCCAGTACTGTAAGGAAAAATTTGTGATCTCCTGCATATATATCATCTCAGTCTCAATTTAGCAACTTCCCTTACTCAATTTAGTAAGCTCCCTTACAGCACTACAAACGAGTTTAGTGTTCTCTGGAGGCCCTTCTGGATATGACAGCCTCACAAAATGCAGGCTCTGACAACAGAGGGGGTTTCCTTCCTGCTCAGAGGAAGGGCTGCCTTCACACTACACGAAGTTGAGCTAGGAGTGGGAATGCAAGAGGAAATCTATAGGGCAGTTTAATGGTAAACCCTGACTTGAGGCAGCATCAACATTATCACTTAGAACTGAAGGATAGTCTCCAGAAAATGTTCCATCCTGCTGTTATAAATTCACCTTAATGAGCAGCAAACAAAAGGTTGCCAAGGATGGTTGTGACTGATTGCTGACAAAGTTGTGGTTGCTGCAGCTGGCCAGGCTCCTGCTGGCAAAAGACATAATATGTATTGCTACAGGTCACATAATGGTAAATGAACGCTTACTGCCTCCGTGGCAAGTGGATTGATTATTGTGTCCACCTCCAAACAGGTCTGCCTTTGTTTTACAAGTAAATGTATTTGTTCCTGCTGTGCTGAAGTCAGAAGATGAGTTCAGATACGCAGAGCTCAAAGCAATAGTGATGTGTACGGGGGCTTGTTTCAGCTTTTACAAAATGGCCTGTCACATACATTTATATAAACAAATAACTGTGTGTAAATGTACATTATTTTTTCTTGCAAATGTGGTTTTCTTTTTCTTGGGTCAATGTACCCAGAATATTGGTCTAAGATAACAGAGAATATTTGGTTGCTAGGCACTGGCTTCACACCATAACCTGTCATCTGATAAAAAGGTCTCTATTGATAAATACTATTCTTAATACATTTTAGCTTTCTTAGTATACTTGGAAAAAAAGAGAAGTGCAAGAAAGCCTACTTTAAAAAATTTTCAATTTGGAGCCCAAGATGTGCAGATCTTGTTTTAACTGAAATGCAGCATTCATTGCCTAAAATGGCGTTTTGAGTATTTCCACAAGACTTTTCATTGCTGTGCAACTGGAAAGGAAGGAAGAATGCTGTCACCTGAGAAGCATGGCCAGTGAGATTTCTGGGCTGTGGGGGAGACAGGCATGCTTAAATCAGCATAAGCTCTGGTACCACTCAGTCTGATTTGGGGGATAAACCACCTGAAATAATGATTAATCCTTCACTGGGTTAAATGTGTGTGGTAGTTGACTCTCTAGTAATAGCCAGTTTAGGATGTGGCCTGGTGAAGTTCAAGGCCCAGTTCTGCTTGCTTTGGCACCTTTGTCTCAGGTATCTGCTTAGGCTACCAGACTGTCAGCTGTTCTACGAAAGCACTTCTGCAATGTTCTCAAGGCTTTCATCTTTCTTCCAATACAGAATGGAAAGTATTTTCCAACTCTTAAATGAAATACAGTTCTTGTTTTTGTGCCAGCCACAACTGTAACTTCTGGCAAGAGTCAGTTTGGACTTCAGTCAGCACCAGGATCAGGGAGAAGTGGCCTAAAGCTTGATCTGCCGCCCACCTCCAGAGCTGTGTCAGGCATGCTGGGACCTAAGCCCTGCATGTGTTGTGCACGTGCTCCCCTTAATTAAATCTGACAGGGGGCTGAGAGATAACATGCTCTGATGAAAAGATTTTCTTAGAACACAGTGGGGTTTTTTCTCCAGTTAAAGGCCTTAGTACATATCCTTCACATATTTATCCCTGTGCATATTTACATATACTTAATGTGTATCCTGCAAATCCAAATATTTTTGCAAATTGTGTCTTTGAGCTGTTTGCAATGAGGCATTTTTGGAGGGTTTTTTTTGGCTCTATCTAGAAATCCTTGCTCAGGATCCTACATGTTCATATATACTAACGTGGAACATATTTGTCATGTGCAAAATTGGGCTGAGGTGCTTGTACTGCAGTGAAAATGGCCTAGCACTGAATTATCAGAGGTGTATAAGGAGCTGATGCCCTTGCTGTGTCACTGTAAAGCAATTTTTCTCCAGAAATTGTCTGCCAAATGATTTTTAGTTTCTGTTAGGTGAGAACCAGGAGCTACATCCAACATCTTAGATTTAATTGCTTTTAGAAGTATTTCTAATATGAAACAACTCTGTCTTGTAGGAAACTGGTAGTAAATTATGTGAGGGAGTGGAGACTCAAACAAACCAGGGCAACCTTTAGAACAAAGCAAAATAAATGCTTGCCTGGATCTGTCAGTGGGAGGCCACTGTGACCCCACAGCAGTTAATTTGTTAAGCATGTTGGTGCTGTTATGCTAATTAGGTATTTCTTGAACCAAGTAACTGTCAGGTCGAAGTTTCAAAACTTCTTTCTTTCTCTTAAGAGAAAGAAAATAAAGGAAAAGGCAGATGAAAGTTTCTTGCAAGTGTACAATTCTGGGCTGCCTGTGCCTTTCTCTGTGCTTGGCTTTTGCAGCCACTACAGAACTAATTTTCTTCTTTTGATAAAAACACTGTGGTAGCTGTAGGTCAATCTCAAAAGCACAAAATTAACAGAACTGTATTAAATTATAAGGGTTTCAATGCTTAAAAGAAATGGACAGTTTTGCTGAGGAAGGGCCTCTGCTTGCAAGCTGCATGCTCTTCAGAGAGGTGGGCGAGCCCACTGACTTTTCAAACCTGTAGGATAACAGGTTAGGGGGTTGACATTTGCTGTCAAAACATTTTTTGGTCAGTCCAAAGATGAAGGAGTAAAATGCTTTGGTCTTGATATTTTTTTCCGGCAGATATTTCTGTCACATCCCGGTAGTTTGGGGGGATTTTTTAATGTTCTACTGTTGAGCTTTCTGCTTCTCCTTCTGTATCACACTTAAAAGACTGCTAAGTACGTATCACTCCCGTATGACAGTTTGGAGGTTTTTTTGTATTAGCACTCTAAAAAGGAATTACTTTCAAGTTACCTTCAGTCTCAGCACTGGTAGAATTGTGCCAGTTTGCATTCAGAATGTCAAACTCTAGTTGCTGGCAATGATAAATCTTCATGCCTGGTTCAGACTGTTACAGGTAGCGTGCCTTCTTGCAGACATCAAATTCCAGTGCAGCTGAGTTTGCCTTCATTCTTGCATGCTGAAAATTCCGGTTTGGATCTATGAGTCTCCATTTCAGGGCTGTAAATGTTGCTCTTTGTGTTCATAAGGAAGGCACAAATCTGCAGTTTGGTTTGGAAGTGTAATGCCACAGTGGTGCAAATCTGGAGTAGTGAGATTGGTTTAGCTTTTTAGCCTTGCACAGGGGTAAAGCCAGCTCTCAGTCTTGTTTGAGAGACTCTCCTCTGCCTCAGTCTGCTGTCTTCCAGTGCTACCTTGGGTGTCCAAAATGGCTTTAGTAGCTTCATATCCAGTTGGGCCCTGTAAGAACGGCCTTTGAGCTGAGGAATTTTAATTTATGTAAAGGACTTGGCCATGAGAAAAATACCCCTCCATAAAATGCAGTGGTAGCCAACAATTGCCCTTCCTTTTGGAGGCAAGTGTGAGGTGAAAGTGGAGCTGAGTAAGGCTGCAGGAGTAGTAATTACCTAGGTGCTTGTTTAACCAGGCAGCAAGTAATGAAGTCAGGAACTGTAATGTCACATCAACTACATTACCTCATTTTCTTCTCTTGCAGACACAGGGAGGTTAAAAATAATGAGCCTGTCTGCCTCTCCCCATACCCCTGAGCACATTGAATCACAAGCACCTTCTTTCTAAAACAAATTTATTTCTTGCCTGCCTCCTTCCCAACAAATACTTGCCTGTGATGAATACCAGACTTCACAGCATATTTGTCAAAGTGGTACACCTGTGAGGGTTCCAGCACAAGATAAATTTTGGCAGGCCAAGGGAGTAGAGGGAGGTACCAGGCAAGGAATAAATCTTTGTGTGTTACACCAGACTGTGAATGAGCGTTCTCCTCCTAAGAATCGCTCCTCTGACAAGTTATGATAAATTACACTCTTTGTTGACACCTTCATTGTGTTATTTATGGCTCGTTAATTGAACCAAAAAGGAGACTTGTAGCACAGCAGGGGGATCGTGCAATACTTTTCCACTAGGCTCTAACCTGAACCAAAGAACAAAAAAGGGGAGGAAAAGGATAAACTAATATATGCATGTGTGTACTCTTCACTGAAAAGAACTGGCTGCTGTGAGAGACCAGTCCAGAACTGTAGCAACTGCTCAGTCCTCTCAGAAACATTCCCTTTTCCATTCCTGGATCTCCCAGTTAGGAGTCTGGATGTTTGTCTTGTGTTTCGACCTTTAATCCTTGTATCTGTGCTGCTCTGTGCATTGCTGAAGCGTGGGTTATCCCATGTGAAGGCAAGCATCCCTCCTGGGCTTCTGAACTTGACTATCCCTCGCTTCCCTAACAGCAGTTTTCCCTGCTTTTTCCTAGAACTCTCTTGACTGCAGTGGCATTCTGATAACACAGTGGGTGAAAAAGAAGGATGCTGGTGTGACACCACAGAAGTATCACATTTGTACAGCAACACAAAATTCTGTTCTTTTGGGGCAATATATCCCTAAATCAGAAACACACTCATTTGGGGAACCTTCCAGCTGTCTGCCAGTGCTAAGGGCAAGGTCTTTTTACCAAACCTCCTATTGTGGCAGCATAGGCAGGCATTTTCTCTGAGGAGGAGTAGGGTAAACAGGAAAGGGAGAGGTACAGGATCTGAGCGGTTGGCTCTCTACACTTGTTGTGCAAGTGTTGTCTGCAGGAAATATAGCTGTAAGTCATTGTGGGGGATGATAAAAGAGAGAACAAATTCTTCAGTGGATAAATACTGAGGCAGACAGGCTTGTTTCTGTGAAGAATTATAGATTTGATGCTGAGTCTGAAATGGTTCTAACAAGCCCTGTCCTAAAAGAAAATTAAGTAAACTGATGCCTGAGAGTATTTATCATGCATGAGTATTTTGAGAAAAAACCAGAATGCTCCAAGAAAGGAGCATGTTTTCCTATCAAAGGGTTCTGAGATAATCATTCAGCTCCTTGCTGGAGAATACCATCTGAAATTCTCACATTTCCATGGCAGTATGAGCGGCATCATTTATGGATTTGCTGTTCAGGCTCCTCTCAAAGGAGCCAAGTCCTTCTGTAGCGGCAAGGTTGAGAGTTAAAATAGCGAGTGACAGGTCCCTTGTTAGTGGGGTCTAGAAGAGGGAGTAGTTGGGCTGGATGTCAAGAGATCTGAGATTCACTCTGGCACTTCCTTAATCAGCTTTGTAGGTAGAGTCAAACTCCTCGAACTTCACGGCTTTGGTGCGTGCCTTTTTTTCAGGTGTGAAATAAAGCTTTACTTTTGCCTTAGCTAGAGATTGAGCAAGTGGTTTGGCAGGGATAGAGTTTAGCCAGGTAATGAAAATGAATTCCTGTTCTGATAGCTTTCCAGCCTCCCAAATGAAATATAGGTGCAGTGTCTTTCTGTTCCCCTTTAAGGATTTCCTGGTGTAGGGGCAGCCTCTCCTGTGTGCCATTCTGTCAGTGGGGATGATACTGTGTTTTGCCAAGCTTTTGGCAAGTGATGCCCAGTTCCTGTGTATGCAGCTCCCCACTGCTGCCCCTTGGAAAACCGATCGTGTCCCTGAGTGGAACAGTGGCCTGTGTGGCCAGGCCTGGGGTGTCCATGGTTTCTGTGTGAGTCTCCATGCTGTGTGTGCAGCCTGTGTGCATTGCTGTTTGCTGAGTGCTGGCCGTGCCGTTAGCTGCAAGGCTCTGCTGTGACAGGGACGGTGCTGGAACTGCACAGGAGCTGGGCTGTGGCTCACTGGAGGGTGCCAGAGCTTTGCAGTGAGTATGGAACCACAATGGCAGCTTGTGCTGGTGCAGGGCCTGCCAGCCCACTGGCCCTTCTGTTCCCGGCAGAGCCCACTCTGCTCGCCAGGGCTGTGGATGAGAGCAGCATCAGCGCTGCCCCCGTCCTCTTGCTGTTTGTGCACGGTGTTGATAAAGAGTTAAAGCAGTATAGTGGCACTGTGCGTGTGGAGGCGCTGGGAATACTCTATTTATAGCGCTGCTTTCCGTTAGCTCCAGGGAATTGTTGCCTGCGTGCTGCAGCAGCGGCTTTAGAGCACTCTCCAGGTGCGGGTGGGTACAGCAGCCAGGCCGCCACCCACCCCGGAGTGTGTCCTGGTGTCCTGTGGGGCATGGAGCCTCCTGGGCAGCGGCCTGGCCAGGGATGGCGGTGCCTGCAGGCAGCTGCTGTGAGGGGCCCGCTCCTGTCTGCAGGTCTGCCCAGGAACAGATGCTGCTCTTTCGTTTCCCTGGAGGTTTTTAATGCCTTCTCTTCGAGTTGATGTAAAAGCAATATGATTTGGCTTGTAATCATAACAAAGATGGAATTGTATGGGGTTTGTTGCTGTTGTTTGGATCTAGAGAATCAGGTCATTAAGAGCAAGGGATTATCAGACCCATAATACAAGGTGGTTTGCTGTTTCAAATGGCAGCCCAGCCCCATGGTAAGTGGCAGCAGCCTCTGTTGGTTACTTTCCTGTGCCTAATTCTTCAGGAAAGTCACTGCTGCCAATGTGATATCAGCATAGCTCCTGGTCTGAAAGGGTTTCAGTTTCTCACTTGATGTGTTACCAAAGTCTTTCCCCAAAGGTGCCTCAGTCCCCAAAGCACCCCACAGCAAGGGAAAACCCTCAGGGAAACCTGCACACACCAATTTGCTTGGATTTCTCACCTTCTAGAGCAGTTCCACACTGGATAGGTTTCACGTTTAAATATTGAAAAATGTTTTTACATTCTGTTCCGAGCTGAAATGTCATCTGGAGGCCTGATAGCCTGGTTTCTTAGGGATCTGTCCAGTGCTGGAAAGCATCCTGCTGCCTTCTTGCTCACCCTGCCTCTTCTCTTCTTCGTGTGGTAACTTAAATATGAGTCTTGCCTACAGGCCTTTTTCAGTGCTTCATGCCGGAGGCTGTATTGCCAAAATATTAGCAGCTACTTCTGGAGCCAGGAAATGCAGCCTTGCAGGTTGAGTGGGAGCAAGGAGAAACCACACGGATAGGAAAAGTCTGAGAGAAATAAAGCAACTAGGAAAATATGTTTGCTGCAGGCTACTTTCAACCATCACTTCTGAAAACAGCTGTAACTAACATCCAATTCTACTGAAGTAGGGCAGAACAACCTCCAGCACAGCATCCTGCTCTCTCTTCTCCATCTTTTGGTTGGGAGCTAGGTGCTTAGAAAGATCTTTTTTCATTTTGTAGTTGTGCCCTTCCTATAGCATTTTCTCCCCAGCCAGCTGGCTTTTGTTTTCAGTTAAAACAATGTGTGATTTTTTTTTTTTTACAGTGTCAAACAAATTGAACATTACGATGTTTCTTCAAAGTATTCACTGACAGAGCATCTTTCCCACTTCTTAATTTTTGATTAAAAACTACTTGTAATAATGTAGGCCACATTACTAGCACAATAAACAGGTTCATGAATGAGGGACTTTTACTTAAATAGCCTTGTGGAGCTGCTGCTTCCTTACCACTCCTTCAGTCTTCTCTGGCTGTCAGTTTTCCAGGATTTTGACTGAGTACACTCATTTTGGCTCACTGCTGCAACCATTGGTATACATTTGCAGCATGTCATGGTGAGTGTGGTAGAATATCTGTATGAGATGAGGAGCTGTAGTGGAATAATTCTAGTTTAATACTGCATTCTAGTTAATTTATGCCAGCTATTTTTCCATCCTTGGTGATGAGACTCAAAGTTCACACGTTATCTTGTCTTTGCCCATAATAGGCAGACTTTGAAAATACTTTTTTGTTGTTCATGAATTTTCGTGTTCAGTCTTTCACTGCCCTGAGATGGTTGTGAATTTTCCAATTTTTAGCTTTTATTTTTATTGATCATATTATTGGCACATTTGAATTGATATTCTGCATATTTGCAAGCGCCCAGTGCTTCATTTCCAGGTGTTCATACAAAGGCCTAACCATCTCAGCATGCGAAGACAGCACCATCTCTTGGGCTTCAAATACTCTAACCCTGGGAGAGGCTCCCCTGAATTAACTCTCTCAAATGAGTCCATGAACTGCAAACTGAAGATAACTGGGGAGAAACAGTTTGCAGAATTTATGTAGCCTGATAGGCCCTTGAATTCTTGGACCATTTGTACAGAAATGAGGCAGATACAGCAGTGACATGTCTGTGTCTCAGATATTGAAGCTGCTTTTTTCCACAGCTACCTCTGGGTTCTTGTGTCTGTGACACAAGTAGAAACCAAGCATGGTGTGGTAATGAATATAGAGGAAAGAAGGGTGTTAGCACTGGTGTCTGTCTTCAAATTCAGCTATTAAAGTCTAAAATGAAAATAATTTTTCTTGTTATCCACTAAAATTCTTCTGTAGAGGGGTAACATTTGGACAATCGTGTCATCCTTGATAACAAATATGAGCAGAATCAGCAACTTTAATCAGCTCATGGGAGGTAAGTGCCACCCACACCACAAAATACTGGCTTCGGTCTCTGGCTTTCTGCACTGTTGTTCTTTGTTGATTACAAAGCTAAAGGAGGAGGGAAAAACAACCTCCAAGTCACTCTTACATAATACTTTGTTTTGCAAGGGTTCTACTAATCATGGCAATACTGAGCCTCTAGTTTTTGATAATTACATTGGAAATGCCCAGTTTGTACATAGTAATTCCAACTATAATTACCATGAAATTATATAACTACAAATTACCCTGTCATGTGGATGGACTAAATAAGCATGTACAGTACCTGCTCTGTGATAACAAATTAGAATTACATGGTTGGTTAACTAGCAGTAATATGAGATTTTTGAAGTGGCCAACCAAGCTGGCTTGTTCTGTGAGGTGAAAGTGTTGGATTTTCTTTCTGATGCTTGGTTAGATTTCAAAATAGTAGATTATTTATTTCTTTATATTTCTTTATTGGAAAAAACAAAACAGCTATGGTTTGGGGTTTGTTTTTACTGGACATTTATATTATATTGAATCGTTTGCTTGGTCACTGCCAGCTGCTGTGTTTGTTCTCCTGGGTGCCGGCTGCTGCCTGTGGGACATTGCCTGTTTGATTTGGGGTTTTTTAGGCATTTTTAACTTTATATGTTTGAAAAAGATTGCTTTGCCGTTTTTTTTTAAATCAAAGAGTGTTTTTTTTCCATTTGCAGCAAAAAAACCTGTTGACGGATAAAAGAGCTGTAGAGATTATATACAGGTGCAACCTTTTCCTTTCACTAGTTTTCATTTAAGGAAGTGGAAAATCGTGTCTGAAACTCAGATACATGACAAAACAGGCTCTTCATGGTGTCAGAACCTCCCTTCAAAACATCCATACCGTAGTTCTTTCTTACAGGCAAAATAGGAATAACGTCCGTCTTTCTTAGTTGCTCTTAACCTCTGACATGACATGGTGGGGAGAAAGGCACGACTGGAGGCCGGAGATGGCAGCGCTGGGTCATTTGAAGCCTTGCCGGTCTCGGACTGTGGCACCCCCAAAGGCAGCAGCCCGTGCGAGGGGACTCGTGCTGCTCGTGAGGGGAAGGCTGCTGCCGCTGGCCCTGCGAGCGGAGGCGTCACCTCGCCGAGCGCCAAACCGGGGGCGCGCAGTTCTGCGCTCCACGAGGGCCGGAGCGCTTTTGTAACCACACAGAAACAAAGGTACAATTAGAAACGGATTCTGCGTTCCGGTAGGCGCAGTCTGGAGGAGGGAGGCGGGACACGCAGCCCCCAGGGCCGTGTGGGGCTCCGCGGCGGGGACCTGCCCGGCCCGCTGCCGCCCGGCCGCGCTGCCGGCGGTGGCCGCCAGGTGGCAGCGCGGAGAAGGCGCCGGGCAGCGCCGCTGTCCCGGGGCTGCGTTTGGGGCGCTTCGGGGCCTGCAGATCGCTGCAGGCAGGGCGTGCTGGGTGTGGGGTGCGGTGTCTGACCGGGCCTGCTCCTGCAGCCGGTCTGCGAGACGGCTTCATCCATCTCTCTAATACGCTTGCCTCATTTTTATTTGTTTTTAATCTTAGAGTATAAAGTAATCTGGCCAAGGAAAAGACTGCATCTCTCAGGACCTGCAGTTCTTTTATTGAAACTTATAATTTCTTCCTCTTCCAATGGTAACTGAAGCTTCACACAAAGGTCTGGGCAACTGTGCCTTTAATCTGCAGGAGTTGCTACGGAGAAATGTGTAACTGAGAACAAAATGTTTGTCACTTTTTGCCCTAAGCCATACTATTGCAAGAGCTGAGCTTTCTCCAGCTGATTTTAAATTAATTTTCATGCCTTGATTTCTGGTTTCTTTGGTCTATTCTTAAATAAATTAGGTAGCCACCTACATGAGGGGGGAAATTGTCAAAGAGGTTTACAACTTCTGTTCTTTGTTCTTATATAAATTAGGATTTTTCTGTATTTCTTGCTGAATCTTTTCCTTATCTGGCATCACGTCTTCTAAGGAATACACTTTTATAGGAACAAGTAGTTCCAGCTGAAGCTTGCCTTGTTTGCATGCAATTGCAACTCCAAACGCATGGCTTTGGTTCATGATAGTTTATTTCTGATAGCCTCATTGCTTAGTGGCAGTGGGAGATGAAAACTAATAGTAACAGGTTTAAGCAGTGGCAGCGGCCTAGAGATTAACAGTGAGCTCTAGCGTAATCTCTGGAAATGGTCATCCTTGCTGTCCAAATCCAGGATTTGTAGACATCCCTTTCAGTTGGTGTATTAATTACTTATGCACTGTTCTTTTTGTTTCAAGTAGATGTGAATGGTTCCATATGCAGATATATATCTATGTTTGAAAAAGAAAAGTAACAGAGGAATTCTTATGCTAGAAATTATTCAGGGTTGTGGTTTTTTAGCTTGTTTGTTGTCTGTCTTCTGCTTTTCTCATAGCTGGGTCCACCATGTCTCTTTTGTCTGTCATTCAATTAAATACTGTGAAAACCTGTAGGAAGTGTTCAGAGATTTGTGCTGGGAACTTAATTCAAACAAATATCGTGTAAGGTGTGAATAAACATAAGGTATATTCCAAATTGCACAGGGACTGGCTAGCATGCAATGTTTATGAATGTGAATAATTTTAATTAAATGTTTTCTGTTCTCAGATTCTTCTTTTCTTTGTGTCATCTCTAAACAATCCATCTTTCAGAAGGCGATGACTGGGAACTTAGCAGCAGAGCAGTTTCTCATGACTGTTGTTTGGTAATTGGAACATCTCAGAAAGCTTCTGTGAGAGTTTGTGGTAATTTTGGTTGCGCTGAATGAGATAATTCAGCAATCGGCCAGTTTCTTAGTTGGCTCAGTGCTCAAACTCTCAATAAGGTCAAGGATTGAATTTGGGTAGTTTCAACTTTTTAAAGAAAGGGTAGTTATTCCAATTATTCAAAGTATTGGGGGGAAAAGCATAATTATTTAGATTATTTCGAGTATTGGAAAAATGTTTTCAGACAATCAGTTTCATTGCACAGAACTTGTTTGATTATCTTAAAGCTGTTAAGAGATGTGGTAAAAAGGTAATTGATTAATGGGGTTTTGATTGGGAAGAGAAGGGATATTTTCATTACTTTTATTTTGATTTTTTAGTACAAAAGTGACTGTTAATTCAGATACCTGCTGATGGGACGTTTCTGTAAAAAACACAAGAATTTTTGTTCCACAAAACCCGTTGTGTTCTCTTTACAAGTGGAAGATTTCTGTGCCGCGTGTCTCAGTTCACTGAAGGTGTTTGTAGGGCACGTGCTCTCGGTCACTGTTGCTCAAACACAAAGACTTTGCTATTAGGTGCTCCTGAAATCAAGAAAAGAAAGAAAGAGTTACGTATCAGAAAAATGAGTAACTCAGTTCTAAGAGGACAAGATTTGGTACAATCGTTACCTGAAGGAGGTTTCTGAACTCCCTGTGCAGCTCTCAGACTGGTAGCACAGAGCTTCCCCTCCACAAAGGGAATGTTCTGGTGTCTGGGGGGGTGTTACTTAACTTTGCTATCCAAAACTTTCCCCATTCAGATTTAATAGAAAGCTTCCTTACATCATGGGACTGTGTAAATAACTGTACAAAGCATCCATGGTTTAGTCATTCCAAAGTAAGCCAAGACCATAAAATGTATTTCCCACTGGTGCAGCACTTTCCCATTCCAGATATATTTAGTGTGGTGTAGTAGTTCTTTCCATACCTTCAGTGCATCAGCAGTTCTATCAATGCAAATAATTTTATTCTTATTTAACTTCCCTCCTTCTTATTTTGCAACTAAATATCACCAAAATTAAACAGTTACCTGGCCCATTTGAAATATAGTAAACTGAGATTTTAAAAAAGTAGATGAAATGTGAACAGGAAGCCTAGTAAATGAGAACAGAAATAGAAACCATGATTCTTCCCAACGCTTGCAGTTGGTGTGTATCAGAGGACGGACTCTGTCCAGCCTCTTGTGGAATTGGATGGTTTGATAGAAGTATTTATGTCCCTTAACAATTTTGCTCTCTATACCTGCCAAACCCATGAGTTATTGTGCTGAATTACAGAACTATAAGGCAGCAGGCAACTGACGTTGTTTGCAAATTGGTCTGGAGTCTGACAAAACTCTTGTAAACAGCTTGAAAAAGATCCAAGCACATGTAACTGTCACAGGAAGAGAACCAGTATCTGCTGATCCCTGCATTGCTTCTACAGTACTCATACTTTTTGTTTTTGTCATTTGTTGCTCTTTTAGACCAACAAAGATATTCTGAATTGCTTCTTTTAACAGTTAAAATTTTCAGGTTGTGGCTTTTAAATTTTGATATTCCATTGTGTTTTCTAAGGAAGGTGCAAGAGTTCAGAGCATCTGTAAATGTCAGTTATGTGCTATTGCTCTAGCTCAGTATATCCATGGTGCGAAGGCTGGCATGCCTTGGTTCGTGGCTTTGTTAGATAATAAGTCATGCTTTTCCCACCTGAGAAGCTTTATAAATGCACTCCAGAGTTTCTTGTTCAGTGTATAACCTTGTTGCTTCAGAACTCACTAATGATCAGGATTTATTCAAGGATTTTATTGAGTTTTTTCTCAATAGAAGATATGAGGATTCATAGAAGACTCATCTGTTTAATTCCATGAAATTATTTGAAATTCTTAGTTTCTTATATTATGCCTTCACTTGGAATTTGTCTACATTCTTATTTGCATCCTTTTCTATGCCCCGTTCTTGCTGTGCACCCGATTCTCTGTGCTGATCCCTGCTTGCAGCCAGACCGAGCTGAGCTGGGGAAGGAGCTCCTCTTGCACTCTGACAGTAACTGGAATGCTGCTCAAGGAGGGCACAGCCTACGCTGCAGCAGCACTGTGCCTGAGCTGTGAGAAGGCATCAGAATGGTCTCAGCTTACTGGAACACTGAGATGTGCTCCTGCAAGTCGGAGCACGGCAAAAGGCTCCGCAGTTCCCATAGGATGAGGTACAGGGGCCCGAGTGAGTTTCCTGAGGTGGCTGCTGTACCTGAGCCAAGGCAGCTCTGTGTTTTAGGGAGAGAGGTGCTTATCATCTGGGCAGAGGCTATAATGAAAGTGTGATTTAGACAGGCTGGGAGCTGAAGAGAGCTGCCCGCTGATGCAAACAGGATGGTTCACACTCGAAGAGTCACTGTGCTTCACTAACTCACTGCCTATCACAAGATGTTTCATTTAAAATCTAGGACAGTGGGGTTTTTCTCTTGAAGTCTGTGTTAGGGAAGCCATAATTATTAATACTTCAGAAAATTATTTATCAAATGTTCTGAGATGTATGTTAACTTAGTGATGAATCAGAAAAATATCTGAAGTTTTTGATTTATTCTGCAGACATAGAATCAGCTTATGGACTTACACAAGGAGAATTCTCTGTTGATTTCTTGGTTTTTAGGTAGAATAACCAAGGAATTGTCACTGTTTTGAGGAATGCTAATGACTCTTTTGCTGTTGAGATAAGTCAACCAAGCAGTGGCTTTTAGGGCTGTGTGTTGCCTTGGTAAGGGTGCAAGGTGAGGTTTTTAAGTATATGATATTATGAAGTATCATCTCAAGGAATCAGGTCCTTCAGGACAACTCTTCACTTCTCAATCTAAAGTTAGGCCACTGATATGGTTTCTCAATGAAGCTTTTTATTGTAAAGATAAAATGTCTTAACAGTTTGAACTTGGAACTTCTAACTGACCAAAATTTACGTCGTCAACATCTTTGACCAGTAATGTTGTAAGCATTTTAACTTGATTCCCCTTAGGGATGCCTGAAAAAAAGCACATCTTAGTATGGAGTGACATGTACAGTGTGCATGGAAGCAGAGAAGTAGATAGGGAATGTGCTTTGCTTTTAGTAGGGTCCCTCTGAGGCTTGGCATTCAGATTTACAATTAGGACAAATCTGTAATGTTGCAGTTGACAGTTTTGCATTCTTGTTGAATTCTTTGACTAGAGAAGGAGGCCTATAACTCATCCACTTAGAATTCACTAGCTCATTTAGTTGCATCTATTGGAAAATTCTCAGGAAGTTTAAGGATTACAGCTGTAGAATCTAGGCTGCAAAAAAATTAGTCTATAACAGTATATATTGTTTAATTTTTTATAAAGTTTATTTGATTTATTATTGGGAAATACATCATAAAAATTATAAAAGATGGTATATAAATGGAACAGCTCTTGCAATTTCTTTGCCATTCGTATTAGAATAAATGCTTAGGCAGTGCTGCCAAGTCAGCTTTAATATATGTGGATTAAGGCAGTACCTTGTGCAAATTCTTCAGATTTCTGATTTTTCCAGTAGGTGTTCAAGCGTATGGATTGGTGGAGCAGCCAAGATCCTGAAGAGATGTCTGTTCCCATTTTAGAGATTCTATAAAAACGTTGCAAGTGTTAGTGCTCCTGGTAGCTGCATTAAGCTGGATGTTTGTGTTCTGTCAGACAGGAGGGAAGGGTTTATGTGTCCAACATGTGTCTGTCACCCCTCTCTAAGAGTGGCACTGACCACTGGGAGACTTGTTCTGCTGACAGCCTCTTGTCAGTCAGTAGCCAGTTGATTTTGTCTTCCCAAGAGCTTCAGAAGCAAGATTTTTTCAAGGAAAAACATTTATGTTTCACGTTTATTTAAGACATTGAAAACCAGAAGCCACAAGGTTTAAAGTTTTGAGTTTGGTTTTTCCTATTAACAAGGTTTTGGTGTTGTAGGCCATCAGTATTTGCACCAGAAGGATTTGTATGTGATTGGAGAGTGTCTTTTGTATGATTCATCTGTTCCAGAATTGCTAAGTGAGACAACTAATTACCAGTGCTGAACCTGATGACCTGTTCATGATCAGCCCAAAGACGTTCTTTTTAATAGCAAAAAGAAATAGCAATAAGTTACTGTTGTTAACTTGGTTATAAGTTATTTTTATTTCTATATTGAACTATATTTCTATATTGGAAATTTTTGTATTTCTATATTGGAAAGATTCTGCATTGCAGTTTGGATTCTCTGGAGCATTCTGAGATATTAATGATAAAAATACTTTGCATGAGATGTTTAGGGGAAAAAAAAACCCAGCAGAAACTTAACATGGGGATCACAAATTCAGGCAGTTAATGTATTGGACTCATGTATTTGCTTGGTTTGATGAACCGGGGTGCGATGACATCTACAGGTTTATGGTTTTCACAAGCAGCTGAAGGTTGGTACAAAACCAAATGGACAATGCAAGTATTTGTGTGGATGCTTCATGTGACACTCTGCTTCCCAAGTGACAGTGCAGCTGTGCTCTGGAGGCTGGCGGGCTGCAGTGCATGGAACCTCTCCTTGTGCAGTAGCTGGTTTCAAGATGAGATTTCCCTTTCCGTGCAGGAAATACTGCCAATGCTGTGATAAAGAAAAAGGCTCCAATTCAGTGAACAGCCACCTCTTTTTTTTTTCCCTTAATGTTCCACTTGTGGCATAGAAACAACACCCTTGTTTGCTTTTAGGTTACACCAACTACTGATTAACAGTTGTGGTGGTACATGATTTGCCAACCTAAGGCTTTTATATATTTTTTTCTGGAAAGAAATTGCTGTGGTGAAAAGAAAATTGAGTGTTGGAAACTGTTTGAACAGTGTTTGAAAAACATAAACATTGGCAAAGAAGGGGGTCTATTCATAAGTGAAACATGGGAGTGATTTTCTGTCTCGCTATCGATTCGTGCTCAGGGCATACAATCCAGAGAAGCTTGGTGAACTCCAATCAGAACTGCATTTGGGAGAAGCACACATATTGTTCCGGTCCAGGAGGTGAATGTGGCCGTGCTGGTGCTGGCACATGCTGGTCCATTTGCTGTGGAGGGGAGCTCCTGTGTTGTTCCTAGTGTCTGTCGATGGCAGTTATTTACTTCCCAGTAGCTCAGAGTGAGACAGATGCTGCCTTCTCTTAATGATGTAAGCTCAAGTGACAAGTCAAAATAAAAGACTTGTCCAAATTACTTTAAGACAATAAACATGATGGCTCCTCATTGACAGCATGTTAAATATTAATTTCTCAAACTGTGAGTTTGAAAGGCTTTGACGTGTGTCAAGATTCTGACTATTTAAAACCAATCTTCCACAAAAATTTCTTACAGATTGAAAGAGCAAATGTTGACTTGTATGACTAGCAAAGACGACTTTATACTCTTTCTGCATTAAAAAAAAAATCCAATGCTGTGTATTCCCTAGACATAATGTGGGCTATTATTTGAAAATATGTAGCTAGCTCGAATGTTGTTAATTGCCTTTCATTGATGCTAGGCAAATGTTCCTAAAGGTACTGTCCTAGCCAATAATAATACCAGCAAAATGAGGAATGAATCAATGTTGTTACTCTAGCAGTTGCTAAATGCTGTATTTGCTGTGCAAAGTAGAGCTTGTATAAAAACAAAAGGGAAGAAATAGAATCTGTGTTTCTGAAGAAGGCAGTGCTATTCAGATACCCCTTCTGAGAGCAGGAAAGGATATTTTCTAAGATCTTCTGATACTAAGTCCCTTTTACTGCTGTTAAGAGAAAAATATTTCTGATGGAGGATTTAGCTCCTGCTAATCCTTAAGGGACTTGTTTTGACAGACTCTTTATAGAAGATTTTCTCAGTAACTTCTGATTTGTTATAAAAGAGCAATTACTGATTTGTCCTCAAGCACCTTTTTGATGCATGTTTGTTAATGAAGTTCATGTACATACAGGAATGAGGAGGAAAAGCCAGTTTGAATGGTTTCCTGTGAAAAAGCAGGAGGATTTGATTTTCCTGGATCTCCACTTCACTGTCTTGCCCACAGGGTACTTAGAGTCTGGATTTTGTTTAGTGTTGTGTGGTTTGCTCAGCAGTTTGTGGAAGGGCATCTTGCTTTCTTGACAGTGGACTATGAATTTTTTGTTACCCTTTCTAAGCACGAAGGCTTTTCCTTGGGTTCAGAGTAATGCCCACTATTAGATTTCCATCCATATTCTCATATTTTACGTAGGTAACCAGAAAGTCCTGATTTTATGGCGGTTGTGTTAGTTAAGGGGAGTAAAACAGCTTTCTTGTAATGCCTTTCTGTAAATCCCTCTGCGTTGTGTGTTCCTTTTTTATGAAGAACACAAATATCCAATTCCATGTCCCTTTTCAAAATCAAACACAGTGCTGAGAAGCCACAGAGAACAGCTCGGCCGTGTCAGTTTTCCCAGATTTTGTCCATGGCTCTGTACATGTGCTCATCTTGCACAATAATGCAGGATAACGGGGCTGCATTACCGGTATTGTCTCAGTCTAATAAAAAGGTGTCATGCTGTTTAGCTAAAAAGATCTTGGATTGAATTCCCACGATTTCCCATCGTTCTCCTGCCAAGCTGTCTCGTCCCTGATCTAGAGGCACCGTCTATGTAGTTGACACTGTACTTGATTCATCTGCTGGCTTTGCTTCAGAAAACAGCTGACTGTTAATCACTGCTAATACAGGTTTTTTTTCTCTTCTAATCTGAATAAACCCCAAAATTATAGAGCATACTGGAGTGATATGAAAATTATGTTTCAAAGGCAAGGCTGGCCTCTAAACCTCTTCAATTTATTTCAGCTATTAGTTTTTAAATATTTTCCTTAATTCTAATGAATGTACTCGGTGTAAAATCAACAAAGTTTGTGCTTGCTGCACAGACTGTTCAAACCATTTCAGTGGCAAGTCACGTTAACTTCTATCAAACATTATAATGTACTGTTTGTATCTTGGGAGCAGTGTAATTTTTGCTGTAATGCTAGAGACATGCTGAAGAAGTGCTCATCTATCTATAGTTAAAAAGCACAAAAATTTAAGAAAAAAATTCTCAGTTCAGGGACAATTCAAGTGACTGTCATTGAATATCTCAAATCTCATTCACAACGTGCTTTTGTCAGTGACCCAACAGATGAACACTGTGACAAATATCAGGCTGTTTAAATTTCAGGTCTGGAGAGTAAATAGCTGTTTCTTTTGGCAAAGAACGTGGGTTAAATTAGAAAAAAGAATCATTATTTATTTATAATAAAGGATAATTTCTGTGATAAAAGTTTTATGTCACAGCTATCTAACACCAAAGAGGCAAGTAAAGAACTATCCTCCCTTTTTTACCATCATTTTTATTCTTCCCTGACTTTCTGCTTTTGGAGAAATAGTAGGTTTTGTTAGAGTAAAAAACCTTACAAGAGACAGCTTGCACAGCTTATTCTGATAAAGTTGTCTAGAAATCTCTTGAGGGAATGAGCTTCTGGTAAAATACCAGGTATTTCTCACTTCTGGCAGTTCTGGAAATGTTCTGAAAAAAGCTGTTCCTGAACTATTATGGAAATTACCATGGTGGAGCTGGAACACAGATATGCAAATACCTACGTTTGAGTAGAAAAGTAACTATGAAGAAAAACTGTCATTTTAGAATCTTCAGGGAGGATTCTCTAATTCTTATGAGGAAGTTAATAATGTCCAGGAAAGGGTGAGAAGTAGCCTCTCTGTTTCTTTCCAGAGGCATTTGCTTTTAAAATGAAGAAAGCTACCCTCACACAAAGGTCTGTTTGAGTGCCCACAGCAGGTTTAGTGGAGGAGAGGGAACGTTGTGTGTGCGTATTGCACTTGATAGAGACACTGACTCTGCTAGCAGTGCTTTCCACAGCTACCATTTAAAAAAAAGCAACTGCTAAATGGAGAAGATGTGAGGAAATGCGTACCCTGCCCCTACTAGATGACATTTTTCGTTTTAAGAATAAAGCAGTGCTCCAGTTCCACCAGGTATAGCCCACGCTGAGGTGTGAATAAAGTAGTAGACTCTGACTTAGTCATGGTAACTTTCAGTGGTACTAATTAATCTTAACCCATTTGTTTTCATTTGACTCAAAAGTCACGCAGTTCTCTAATATCTTAAAGAAGGAAGAGATCAAGAGGATGAGGCCTACATTTGTAGTTACATTGGTAAAATGTGACATCGTATTTTAAAATAAGTGGAAAAGGGTGGAAGTTTATGAGGGAAAACTATCAGGCATGTATTATGTCCTCTGCAAGCAAAGCTGTGTAGAAAAAGCCAGGGAGCTGGTTACAGCGTCAGAGTTGGAATAGATCAGTTCCTTGTGTGGTCCAGACAGACCAGGAAATGCTGTAAATGCGTAATGACCATAAACATTGGTGCTGCTGCTTACAGAATCCTTCAAGAGAAACGATGGAATGTGTTTGTGCTTCATCTTGCTCCAAATTCTGTGACTCTCAGCAGTCTTGGCATCTGACTTGGTCCGACTGGGGGGGTTGTACTCTTCAAATTCCTTTTGCTGCAGTCACACATGCTGTGAAGATGTACAGCATAGACGTGTGCTAGTTTGAGTTTGTCAGGGGAGCTTGATTGATTTTACAGTAATCCACAGGTTGGTCTCCATTCCCTGTTTGTCCTTCTGAGAGTCAGGTGATCCTCAGTTGAGGGAGCCATGTTCAGCTTTTCCTTACCTTCTCCTGGCCGTGAGAGTCAGTTCCCAGGGTTTCCAGCTGTCTGCTCCCTCCGTCCTCTCCCAGGGCTGGGCTTCTCTAGTGCCTTGTTATGGTCAGACTTTTCATCCTGAACTGCATTAAAAAAAAACCTGGAAGAGAAAAAGAACTTTTAATCCATGTTGTTTTGATCAACAATGTTAATTTTCTTTCAATGCACAAAGCTTTTTTTCTGTGTCCTTTCTTAGTGCCTTTGCTTTTTGTGTTTGAGGTGTTCATCAGTCTATTACCAAGTGCAGCTGATGAGGGGCTTGCTCCTTCTTACGCCTGTTATTCATGAAGGTGTGTCCTGGGAGACTTGGGATGCAGAGTTAGGTTTGAACTTGCAGGTCTCCTGCACTGCAAATAAATGGGTTGTCACCAAGTCACAGGTGCTCACAGCGTGATGGTAAAAAATAATGCAAGTCTTGAGCATTCTGATGACACTTCTAGTGCCATAATTGATTCAAAGAGAGTTTTGCTCAGTTACCTCATGAATATTCTTTGGACAGAACCACCGTAGGATACGAGTATGTTGAGAATGCATCTTTTTTCATTCATTTAAGAATAAATATTTGATTGTTTCTGTATTTTGAGAGGGCCTCTAATGTCCTGTCATCAAATGTAAAATGTTGATGTTTGTCTTGTGAATTAAAACAATTAAAGGAGAAATGTGATTTATCTAATTACTTTATGCCATGCATAGCTTTGGTTGGAAATGACAAAATCTGTCCAGAATTTATTTTGTAAATGTAAGGTTACATGGCGTCAAGGCAAAAGCACTGGAAACAAACTGTAATGTTACATTTGTTTAGAGTTTGTCCCTCACTTTATGAGCAATTAATTTGTAATTCATTGAGTCAGTCCATAAATTATTAATAACAGAGGGCATAGAAAGGCTGGTCACATTGGACAGAGGTTGTAATGGGAGTTAAAAGGAAAGTCTTCAATGACAGAAAATGCTGTAGGTTTGTATCTCACACAACATTTTAAATTTTTTACCATGTTCTGCCTAAGAATGGTATCTAGGTGAAAAAGAGATGAAGGACTTGAAAAATGTCTTTGTGAGGTGTATTTGATAAATGGTGTTGTGCATAGCTGGGATGGATGTGCTCTCTTACAGACACTAGTGTTCGAGCAGTATTTAATATATCATGTAGATCAAGCCTTCAGGTACTGTGGACTTTGTATTGTGCAGTGAATAATAGCTGCAGCTTGCTGGGGGAGCAGTTCAATGCAGGTCATGTATTTAGAGCACCTTGCACTTGAGAGCTGAGCTCAAAAGCTTAGCAGCAGACTTCCAGAAATCTGCTTGAGTGGCCTTGAACAATATTGAATTAAAACTCACAGCCCTTAGTTTCAAAAAAACTTTCTTACCCTGTAAGGGCTCTATGCTTCTAAAAATAGAATGGAGCCAAAATCATCAAGATACTTATTGAATTGTCAGGCATCCCAAATTGTTCCATCCCTGCAAGTTATGGCTTCTTATCATTAGAGGGGTAGTCAGAATCCTGACAGCAAAACATTGCATCTGATGTTTTCTGGAGAAGTCCTTCACAACCTACAACTACACAGGAATAGTTACTCTTACAGATAAATTGATATAAATTCTACCCATGGAGCTTTAGAGGTCTGGAGCTGCCCGTGGTTCTTTATCCATTTGTTTTATCTTTGAGGTATCAGTTTTTGGCAGTGTCCAAGTCATTCTGGCTTTGGTTTGCCTAATATAACTTGAATTGTAGGAAACAACTGCTTCTACAGAGTTAATTTGACAGAAACTGTCTAGATTAGTATTTTTTTTTATTATAGTTTGAAGATTAAAATGAGTGACTACATGCTTATTTCCCTTGTCTAATCACATAATTACCTTGGTCTAATTTTGAAGGTGTCCAAGTGTATGGGAGAAAAGAAAATTTCAGAGTGCATATCTAAGGACAGCACTAAAGTTTTGATTTTAAAGACTAAAATACAGAGCATTTGCTCCTGGATCTTTGTGACTGCACTTTGTTTTTATAATGTAAAATTATTTGGCAGCAATGCAGTTTGCCTAGTAAAGCCACTGAATTAAGAGAGAAGTTAACAGAAATGCTGTGTTCTTGTACAATGTCCTGGTCACAAAGCTGTGCTTTCTGTTTTGTGGCAGTAGCCCTGAATATTGGAAGCAAAACCCAAACAAAACCTAATAATATTCAAGCTTGTTCTGTGAGCATCCTATGATTTATGCACTTTAAATAGGGATAACAAATCCATTACCTTGATAATTACTCTATTATTCTCTTAGTGTTTTAGTAGACTTTATAATTTCTGAGGGCTAAAGGCTCCATCTGAATAGATTTTAAGAGAAAAGGTGATTTCATTGTAGCTCAGAATAAAGACTTGTTTCTCTCTGCATATATAAAAACTAATTTTCTGAAAGATAAAATTAATTCAGTTACTTGAAAAAGTTATGAACCAAAAAAGGAATAATTTGATGTTTGCTGAGCATTTGAAATGTGTTTTGAAAGTAAGTCTGAAAAGTGTTCTTGAGTAATTATCTGAAGTAACAAGTTTGGACAAACGAGTGACAACAGATTGCAAATAGGGTATAACTTGATTATTGCTGCACAGGAGCATAATTTGCAACATGGATAAAATCTGATGTCCTTTTTCTGCAAATGATGTACAAATCTCTGTTGGTAACAGGGACATGTGAGCCGTGATGGGGGCAGGGCCTCGTGTTTTAGTGGGTGTGATGTTGTGGGTGCTCCAGGTGGAATGCTCTCTGCCTGGGTAAAGAAGGCTGTGTTTGCATATCTGTGATTGTTTCATCCAAGGAATACGGTATGGCCAGATTTCAGCTGAAGGTATTAAAAATATAATGGTCAGTTACACTTCACAATACATTTTAATTTATGTATCTTAAAGAGATGCTACACATTGCAGCGCTATGAGGTGGAGCCTGGTAGCTGAAATCTGTGTGTGTGTTCATTTGGTCTTTTCAGACAAAGGCTATTTCTGTTTTAATAATTTATTTAATTTTTTTTCCCGTTTAAAGCATGCTATGAGCACTGCTCATCTCAGTGCATTTTTTCCAAATCTGCATGTTTCTACAGTGGGGCTGCATAACTCATTTTTGGAGTGTTTAAATAGCAGCAATGTCATTGGGATGCTTTGCTTGAATAGTCTAGGTGGTAATAACTGGGCTTGAGAGGGAGAAGGATTGTGCATGAGGCTCGTATAGTAGACAGTTTCCTTGTGTAGGTGTGGTGCAATAAATTGAACAGCTCAAAAGCAGGAAATTCTGTGGAACTTGTTCTATTTCTTTGTCTTGTCACTAATAGTTGATTATAATTACTGTTGTTAGCGAGTTACCTGCTGAGAATCAAACCAAGTGAGAGTTTTCTACCATTATAATTTGTCTAGCAAAGTTCTGATGCTGCCTTTGGTTGTGTCTAGACAGACTGCCTCAATCCTTCTCAGCCTCCAGTCTCCAGCCTGAGCTAAACTGCAGAGTGCTGTCTGGGTGCTTTTGAAATGTGCTATTCCAAAAGGCTGAATTTCATTAAATAATAATAAAACTTGGCCTACTTAAATTAAAGGCATATCTCCTTTTTTCTTTAAGCAAACACCTGCTTTCAGCAGGATGTCTGATGAATCTAAAACTGTTACAAAGCTTGAATATGACTTTAGCCTCTCTTTCATTTTTGTCGTCTTACCTGCTGTGACTGAGGGAGTACCAGCTGTTGTTCTGGTTGACTCAATAGTCAGCAGGTCCAATAGAGTTACAGAATACAGGTTTGCTGTATGGATGGTAAAAAGTGTAACTATCCATCTTAAAACCAGCTGATTTTGTTAAAATGGGAGCCATTGGTAGAGAGCATTGTATACTACTCATTAAGTCAAATCTAGCTTGGAAGGGTTGCTTCATTTGGAAGATTGGTCCCAGCAGCACAGGGTTCCAGGTTTGGCTCCTGAGGATGATGATGTGAAGTAGGTGCCAAAGGATCTCTCATTACCGTGGAGCAGAGGGCTGCTGATGCTGGGCTTGCCTGGCTTTTGCGCTGCAAGCAGCAAGCAGGAGATGAGCCATCAGAAGTCTTGCTCAGTTGTAATGTGAAATGATTAAATATTCCCTGCTGGTTGTTAGTTTCCTGCCTAAGTAAGTGTGCTGGGCTCATTTCTTATTTCTTCCCAACTAGCCGTGCATCCATTTCTACCTTCCTGAAACCTTTCACAGGTCCAGGGACAAATAAATCACTTCTAGTGTATTCCCAGGATAGTTTCAACTAAGAAAAGGATATCACCATGAAGGACAATTGCAGTGTTGAGCTGTCATCCAGTCCCCACAGGTACCATGAAAAATTACAGCCAATGAAATAACATTTTTCAAAATGTGACACTACTCTTAAATTTTTCTTCTTCAATAAATGGGTTGTAGGGAGAATTGCTGTCCACTTGAGTACAAACTATTCTTCAAGAGCTCAATAATAGATTATAGATGAGTTGTATTATTAATTTCTAATAGAGTAAATGTTTTGCTTCAACAGTCGCTTTCAGGAACTCAGACAGTAACTTTCTATGCTTTGTTATAATTTAAAAGATATTTCTTATAATTAAAAAAAAAAAGTTCAGGGTTGAGCCAAAGCTGCCCAAAGCCATGAAGTCTTGTGTTAAAACAGAAATAGATGTCATAATTCAGCCTGTTATGCTTTGTAAATGGTCAATGTGTGCAAATTTCCCATTGTTTTGAATGTTTCTTAGAGGACCATAGCAGTTAAAAAGCTTACTGTGATTTTGAGTGCCAGCCTAACAATTAAGAGGTAAGTTTGTCCTTATCACAATTTTCTCGATCTTGAGAATGATATTAATATAGTTTTAGTATGAATTTTCTGTGGTGTTGCTTAAAACTGGTTAAAAAAAAATGCAAGCAAAGTGTATATCTGCAGTTCCTAGAATTTGAACATGACTGTTATTTATACAGTGTTTATGCATATGTATCCCCTGACAATTGGTACCAAGAGCATCATTAAATTTAAGGGATTTGTATTCCCACATGGAGAGGTGAAAAGACAATTCTGTGAGGATCTGCTCTATAAATATTTCTACAGCAACTGGGTGAGAATTTTCTGTCCTACTGTATATTATATTTTTCTTTATTAATAGACTCCAACAGGTGTTTATTGTTGGTCATTCATATCTTTGTATTTTTGACATAGTTGCATTTTTGTGCATAAATCAGGTGCTAAAGACTTTCCTGAAAAGGTTTTTGAAAAGACACTGGTGACTCCTGTGAGAGTGGTACAGCCCTTCATGTGGAGGATATTCCACCATTGTTTACTGTTATTAGCAGAGCCTGTGACTGGAGCTCTGAATACATTACTTTGCCAGGCTTACTGCTACAAAAATGCCAAATTCTTAATATCAGAAATAGAAATCAACACAGAGAAAAAAAATCTGAATTGTTACTGTGTAGCTTAAGGTCTTCATGTAACAGAGTAGCTTGTTCTATATCCAGTATAAGATGTCCGAGTTAAGTGGAAACACACTGGTGCCACTGGTTTGCTGCTAAGTTGATAAATAAATTGCTGTACTTCAGATATGACAGTTATAACTACTGAATACATGCTGCAGGTAACCCTTTACAGCTCACTCTCCTTCACTGGAGAGACAACCAAAACAAGAGTAGGAGAGCAAAGCCCAAAAGGGTGAGGTGTGATGTTGAGCAGAGCACTGGAATGGACTGTAGTGTTCAGCAAACTGGGAACGTGCCTTGGAATGGGTAATGTCTCCAAACGAAGCAGTTCGAGCCCCTGTACAGACAAAAAGCACTTACAGCATTTTAGAAGCATATTTACATATAAACAGCTTTTCTCAGTTGATTTAAGGAACCTAGAAATATTTTCTTTCCCCCACTCCCATCTTTCATCTGCAGTTCTTTTTTCTGAGATTTTTTTGTACTCAGAGCAGAAAATGCAATGGTTGGGGGTTTTATTTTAGAGACGTTTTCATTATTTTAGCCTTATAAACGTGTTATGCTGCTGTTATTAGGAAATGTGTTATGTCAGTTAACAACAATTTGGGCTTTATCTGTGTGGGGTACTGCAAGATACCCATTTATAAAGGTGAATAGGATAAGAGGGTCTTATGATGATGGACTTCAGTTCTGGTTTAAGGTAGAAATTAACACACAGTTCTGTGTTGGCTTCAGCTTGCTCTTGTCTCTGACAAGCTGAGCCGTTAAATCAAAATCCACTGAGTTTGGAGCTCTGAAATAGGATATACTTGAAGCTGTTGAGGAATCTTGTGTTCTGTTTCTCATGAGTTTGGCTCAATGCTGTGAAGAGACAGCAACATATGTGTACACCTATGCATGTGCCAGAGTAGTCCAGGAAATAAATGTAATTAGCAACATCTTTGGATTAAAGGCAGTTTAAGAATTTGTGCTGCCAGAGCCAGGTGTTTATTTAGTTCTTTGTAAATGCTTACAAAGAATGGCTGTGAAAGCAAATTGGTGCTAAAGATGGTGACTTTTTGTGGGTTCCTTGTGTCAAGGCCCTTTGAATTTCTCACTTTGTAGTTTGTGTGTAGCATCATTTCTTCACACAACATAACTTACATAGGTGAGCACAGGAGTTCACATTTTAACAAATTTTGGACAATTTTGAAGGCAACATCAACTCTTGCAGCTTGTTGACCAACATGTACTCCAGATGCAAGCTGACACACTGTTCTAGTGAAGATCCAGAGCTTTCACTGGCACCCATTGTGCTGAATAGACATGATTTCACTTTACCATTGCTACCATGTGTGCAGGATTTAGAAGGAATGCTGGTCTTTTGTTCACACCTGTGGTGGATTAAGGTTGCAGTATGGGCAAACCATCCTCTCAGCATTTTAGTAGAGAAATCAGCTACAGATATAAACTGATCAGAAGTTATGTGGCCTTCAGTTAATTCTTTATAGGTATATGCCTCAATAGGAACACAAAGATTTGCTTTCATCTTTTGTATTAAAAATCTCTTAAACACATTTGCAAGAGGTTGTGAAGCACACTCAGAGGCACTTTCCATAGGTAAGCTGATGTGCAGGGATGGCCCTCGGTTCCCACTCAAAGTGAAAACTTACTAAATACCATCAACAAGTTTATTGGTGGAGAAATCTTCATTCCCCTCGATGAGTGAAAGGCGGGACAGAAAATGAAAGCCAGTTGAGGATCCTGCAGTTAAAGATGTCGGAATGAAAGCCAAAGCATGCTGTGCATTTCTTGTAACGCTATAAACAATCTGAATGTGATGTTATCACCACTTGTTTCAGGCAGTGTTATTTTGTGTGTGATGAAAATACTTTGGAGGACTCTCATTAAGGAATAAGAGGCATGCTGAGTTTACAAGGCAACTGTATGAAATGGATGAACTGTGATAGAACCCAGGTTATTGTTGGATAGAATAGATAAGTTTGGAAGCTCTGGAAATTCCTTCATGAAAATTGCTCATGTTGAGTATGTGAGTGGAAGTGTGTTGGGACGTGTGGTTGAAGGGTCCTTGTAATTGTTTCAAGTTATGCTGCAGCTAGTCTTTGGAAGAGCAGAGAATGGCAGCTGAACTGTAATACTTGATTTCAGTTGTAGTACCTTTTTTTTTTTTTTT